>RAHM01000010.1:7431168-7464022 GCA_003713295.1 Parotia lawesii
CTCCTCTCCTCTCCTCTCCTCTCCTCTCCTCTCCTCTCCTCTCCTCTCCTCTCCTCTCCTCTCCTCTCCTCTCCTCTCCTCTCCTCTCCTCTTTTTCCTTTTTTTTAACAGTAGCAATGAGAGAATTAGCTTCTACACCCAATCCTCGTATAGGAAAATGTGCTCCTATGTGAGGATTAGGATAAAACGTTTATGTCTAAAAGCTCAATAAAGAGCATGATGTTTCACCCCTGAAACTGAAACACTTTAAATATTTAATTATTTATTAGCATGATCAGTTACTGGAACAGTAACAAATCTACAGGATTTAGGCAATCAGGTGTGAAATCATCAAGAYTTTAAGCAGCTAGCATACTTGCTCTCTATTTATATTTGAATAAGATATTTATTAAGTGACTTCTAATAACAAAAGAATTAATAAAAATGTACTTCTTGCACTGAAATGTTCACAAAATATAAAGGAATATAATGACTTGCTATGAATAACTAGATTCTTTCTCATTTTGTCTATTAAACGGATAAGAGATGTTAGTGAGAGGCAGAGATGTTCCTCATATCTTAACTCCAATTTTTCAGTTGAGAAATCAGAATAATAGCATTAAATATATACCATACCTTAGTTGCTGTTACAAGATCTGAATATTTATAAAGTAGAATCTGAAGGGGTTTTTTTCATGAAAGGAGCAGGAAGTTGGATTTAATGCTGTAATACTTTGAAATATAACAGTATGCCTTTCTTACTTATAGTTCTCTGGCACACTGTTCCAGGTTATTCAGCAAATCACAGTGAATTGTTCTGTTACCCTTCCCTAGGCTGCAAAAAGACATGTCAAAATCTGTTTCAAGAAACCCTGGCTCTGCCTTTTGAGTGTTCTTCAAGGTGACTGCCTTCTTCATGCCATCCCCCACAGAACATACCCATTAAGGAATCACCACAGCAGAGAAAGCAGTCAACAGCAATGAGCACTAACTCGCTCTTGCACTGATTTCAGCCCAAGAAGTGGCTGGTAACAAGATCATAAGCTAATGCAAACAGGCCTTGAGAGCTAAGGRCTCTGGGGAATAGCTCCCTGCATCTGTGCTTCCATCAAAAGAAATCAGGTTGCACTGTCTAGGAGTAAGTGCAAGACCAAAAATTGCCGTGCTAGGGACAGAGAAATGATGGTGCAATGGAAAAAGTTTAATATATGCAAAGAAATCCATATAATATAATTTTWAAAAAAATCAAAATCTGTCAATAACAATTATCTATTTTGAATCACAGATAATGATATTGGTAAACACAATAAATGTGAATAATAATCTAAGATATGGCTTAAGTTTAAATGGATATTGGATATCAACAATAAGAAAAAAAAGAATAAATTGCTCATGCCAGTAAGCAAGAAGAAAATTCTAGCCTAGTAAGGGGAATGCATGAGGTGGGCATACTAAACAACGGCAAAACATCCAGAGTGTACTGTATTTTTTCTGTGCATCCTTATCTAAGTGTCTTAAATGTGGTGGCATACCTTGGTGTTGGAATACATGAGAATGAAGTGACCAATGGGAAAAGCTAATAAAAGCAGGATGCCTTGATTTTGCTGCTGTGAATTATTAGTGAAACTSAGGTTCATGATCTGAACTTTTTCTTCCTGTTCTCAGGAAAAAAAGATTAATTAGCTTTTTCTTTTAAAACAGGCAYGTTGGTAGACCAGTCATCCAGGAAACGTGGGGCCTGACTGGAGAGCAGCTGAGTCCTCATGGTCTGGTCTAGACAGGGATTATTTCTCCACCTTTTGTTTAGCAGAAYAAAATTTGATGCTAATTGGGTTATCAGTAGAAAAACATAAGTAAGCCTTGCTCTGTAGTCTGAGGGGTTTTAGTAAAAGGTTCAGCTTCCTTTACTCACACTGGCGTTACATTTTGTGTTAAAGACTCATCAGATAAGATACTGAATTCAATGGCCCTTTTTGTATTTACAAATTCATTTCAGAAGTCCCAATTACCTGAATAACCAAAAACCAAAAGGAAGAACTTATAGCTGCTTTAAAAGTAGATGTTGCAGCAATCTTGTGTGTTTTCCTTCTGATTTTTGGTTTATTGGCATTAAGAGTTTTAATGTTTGCGTTTGACTAAATTTATGGAGATATGGGGTTTTCCCTTTTGGTGTAATATGCAAGAACACACAAGAGAGTAGAGAAGGGAGGAAGACTGTAAAGAAGAGATGTTAGGTAGCTGAAAGTCCTTGGAGATTCCCTGTGCTTTTGGAGTACAGGAAATTATGYCACTGAGTGGCAGAGAGTTTGAAAATAATAGCAATTTTACTATTATTAAACAGACTAGATATTCTATTTTCAGAATCAAAAAGAATGACATGAGTAACACTGCTAAAGAAGGGAGCTGGTAGACCTAATGGCAGCTGTTTCAGGGACTRGAGAACATCTGTGATATGACCTGAGATCATAACAAGAAATAATTTATAAAGTACATTGCCCTTCTCACATTATCAAGAACTAAAACTTCAAGGAAAATATCTGAATTTACAGCAGCTCAGTAAAAGACCCAGTATAAGCAAGGTAATTTCTAACTAAGTCCCACAAATCTGTATATGCAGGAAAGCATTAATTGTGCAATCCAATTGTATTGAGAAGTGCATAATTGGGCAGTAATAATTTTTAAAAACTCGTCATTCATTGGTCAAGATCTATATTTGTTACTATACTGTTTGAAGCTGATTTCAAGGAAAACACTTTGTTTTTTACAGAGCATTTTACAGAAAGATTAATAATTARCATAAATAAAGATATTTTTCATACTTACTTTTGTTTGAATAATTTTTAGAAAAATTTAAAATTTTAACTGTTATTTTACTGGAGATATCAATTTAASAGCAGACCTGAATTTTTGTTAGTTCTGATTTTCACTTGTCTTTTCAGCTTGTCAYATTACACTGCTGTTCAATAAATGAGGAACAGAAGCAACATTCTAATAAATAAAAAATTGTGAATTTAAATTTCAAAATGAGCAGTTAAAATTCATTTGTTGGGACACAAAATGRAAAGAAACTTGCAAATAATTTCTGGTAGGGAATACTTAGCCTTGTAATCTGCTTTTGAATATTTCATGCAGAAAAAAAAAGAAAAAGAAAAATGGCAGCAGAATCTAGTACATAAATCATKCATTTTGAATTATTCACTCATCTGTATCCTGGTAAAATCTTAAATATAATTTTGCCATGTTGGACCATGATGTGATGACATCTAGTGTTGCAGTATTGAAATAATCTATTCTATCAGAATATGAAAAAAATCCCAGCAATTTGGTATTTGGAATGAAGTCTCCCTTCTGACTCATTTAATATAGAAGCCTGAGAGCAGTTTGGTGTGTTTTGTAGCTCTTTCTGATGTTACAAAATACAAAAGTATAATTGAATTCTGCCAGAGGGGGAAAAAAAAAAGAGAGAAAAAAAGAGAGAAAAAAAGAAAAAAAAAGGAAAAAGAACAAAAAAGAAAAAAAGAAAACAAAGAAAGAAAAAAAAAGAAACATAATTAAATCTGGAAATGCTTTCTGCTCTGCTTGATGCTGTTTTCAGAAGTATTTAAATAGAAGAAACAAAACTGCACCAAGTTTTCTGAAAGGATAAAATCAGCACTAGGGGTTGGCAAAAATTATGTGGTACTATAGTAGTCCAGAGCAGGCCACAAAGATGATCAGAGGGCTGGAGCACCTCTCTTATGAAGACACGGCTGAGAGTTGAGGGTGGTCAGCCTGGGAAAGAAAAGGCTCCTGGGAGACCTTACAGCACCTTCCAGTGCCTAAAGGGGGCTGCAAAAGAGCTGGAGAGGGACTGTTTACAAGGGCATGTAGTGACAGGACAAAGGCAATTGGCTTTAAACTGAAAGAGGGTGGATTTAGATTAGATATTGGGAAGAAATTCTTTGCTCTGAGCGTGGTGAGGCACTGGAACAGGTTGCCCAGAGAAGCTGTGGATGTCAAGGCCAGACTGGATGGAGCATTTGGACAACACTCTTAGGCACATTGTGTGATTCTTGGGGTGACCTGTGCAGGGCCAGGAGTTGGACTCGATGATCCTGATGGGTCCCTTCAAACTCAGCATATTCTATGATTCTATGATTCTGTGGTTTGAGCAATCTGGTCTAGGAGAAGGTATTCATCCCAATAGGAAGGAAGTGGGAACTAACTGRTCTTTAAGGTCCCTTCCAACCAAAAAATTCTGTGGCTCTATAGAATCATAGATTGTCTTGAGCAGCCAATGATTATCAAGGCACWGATTATTTGTTGAAATAAAACTGGCTGTAAAAGAGGCCGTAAAAGATTTAAACCCTTTAAAATGAATTTTTATCCTCTTAAGTGGCAATAGCCACTGAAATCAAGAGAAAATTTTCCACTGATTTGGCTGAACTCTATCATCTTTCAAGTGTACTTAACTGGAAAATGCTCAGAATTCATGATTCCTTGTCAGTAAATAGACTTTTATATTCTCAGTAATGCTTCAACAGATCTTGATTCTGACATCTGTATTGCATAAACTCAATGCACAATTCCAATATTAAAATCTGAAAATACTTGTGCTTTGTCATAAGGCTGGTCAGTATAATGGAGATTTAAACCAGTCCTGAACACAAATATAGAAATCCATAGGCTTTTAAGAAAATTATTTCTAAAAATTACTTTCAGAAGTATCAGTGAAATCTAGTTTTACAAAGGCCAAATTCTGCTGTGATTCTGCTGAATTGAAGCTTAATCATGGAAAATTTGGAACCATTCAGCAAAGCTGAGCAGAAAACAATTTAAGTTTTAAAGATTCATATAATTCTTTTAATATCATCAATGGCACTAACCCAGTACTTACTGCTAAGTGAACACTTAAGTCCTTTGTTGAATTGAGCTTTAGCTAGCAATGAAATTAGTACCTACTCACCCAGTCAGACAATCAAAAATGTGTAAAAATAAATACTGAAACTTAAACAAAACCAGTACAACTATACAATCAGCTACCCATGTATTCAGAAAGAGCCAAATGACTTCCAGGCCACTAAATATAACTAACAATATATTGTCTTTTTCYTTCAACCAGTTTTAAATTTGTTTTGCTTTGTAATAGCTCTCTTCAACTCCTAGCCACTTGTCCATGCTTTAAAAATAGAGATTTAAAAGAGGAATAAATGAAAAACCTGTTTTGCCTCTGAAAGCCTTGAGTTGTAGGGGATGGAAAGACATTAAACACAAAGTTCAACTTGAAGATGCAAAAGAAACCACTGTAAATATAAAGTTGAATTTGAAATAAATATGCTTTTCCAAAGCTTTTCCAAAGCAGACTAGGTCTCACATGATATGGTTTGACATGACAGACAGCACTGCTTGTCATCGTTTGCAAGTATAACAGGTCCTTAGTGYAGATTCCAAGGTGTGCTATGGTTGTGTGTGTCACCTTGCATAATACAGATCTACTGAGTCAGGCTTATCATCCTTATCACCTCTAAAAATCCCTCACAATGGATTTCGAAACCTAGTCTAATTTTCCCACAAAACTTTGACTTAGATTAGACATTCTTCAAATATTTGGGGACAGAAAAAGATACGTATATCCCCCTTGTAACTTAGATTTTATGCATGGTCCCATTGAACTCACAAAGGGATGTATGTGTCCTGATCCCCAACGTGTCAGTCAGTACAATGAGACACCTCAGATGGTCTCTGTAATTCACAGAGCAGAGCAAGGCAGCTACGTGAATAGAACTTTTCCATGGGTTGCTTGATGCCTAGCATACCAAGAGAGGTAAGCCTACTCCAGCCAAGAAGCATGTTTTGGGTTACTTCCTCAGACTAAACCACTGACTTKTGGCTTTGTCACTCTTTAGAACTGGAATTGATAGACAGAAATTCTTTTATGTGTTTAAGAGCCTGAAAAAAAGCCACATGCTTGTCATTGCAGCCTGGTGGTAGACAGCGTGTGACTGGGGTCCTTGGTCCTACTTTCCTGAGCAATGATACCACCSAGAAGTGGATGCACAGTGGCATCACGGCGTAGCATTTTCTTTCTATTCTTCCTTCTAGAATGGACAGATTTTGGGGCCTAATGGAAAACTAAAACCCCTGCATTTGAGTTCTGGAAATGAGCAGGTTCTCCTGGAATGAAAAGTCCTGAATTTCTATTCCTCCTGTCAATGCAGGTTTATGCCAAAAACTTTTTAATTCCAAAAATATAAACATCTCTCAAAGTAGAGAGCATGGCTACCACGACCTTGATACAGCCCAACAGTTTTGTCCTTACTACTCTGTGGAGATCATGCAAAGATTTTTCTTTGTATTTTCTATTTTGTCTGTATAGCAAAATACTCGGCAAAAAGATCTCAGACTAGTTAGAACTTCTTGATGATAGAAAAAACATGCATTTCTTACATTCGTGACGTTTCCCCCAGTGCTGTTAAGTAAGCCCATAAATCAGAAAGTCTTTTGTGTCAAAYTTGATCAAGGTACATTTGTTTTTAATTCCACATATATTTCAGTTTCTCTTCCTAAAGTCAGCATTTACAACATGAATCAATCGTATATGCAGACAGACCTTGCTTGAAAAATTGGTCCAGGAATTGTCTTTGAGTTCAAAGCACAAAGTCCACAGCTTGTTTTCTGGAAGTGTCTTCAATGAAAATGCTACCATCATCAGCAACAAAAAAGAATGAGTTTTGAGAACTTATGTGCTATTCRAAGACAAGACTTTTATGACTAGAAAAGCTAAACAAAACACTTAAGATTTTATTTTGCCAAGTTATGGCATATATCAGCACCTTAGTAACATGTCTTACTATTTTTGCAATAAAATACTAACACACTTTCTTACATGAACCATTCAAAGTATTAGGTTTTGTATGGCTTCATATTTGAATGGCTTCAGTAGTTTGAGATATGACAATGTGATAATTAATGTCATGCAAAATTAAATAAATCATTAACACTTTTAATTTATTGCATAAATTTATTTTTATTGTACCAGTTCACTCACAAGATGATATGGAAATTGTTGTATTCTGCATTATCCAGAGAAGCACAATAGCATTTGAAAGGAGTTGCTTGTGCTACGTACATACAAGGAGATGTGTTAATGCTGATGATACTAATGGTCAAGGTGTMTTTTGGACACACTTTCTGCTTTAAGTTGCCTGCAATATTTGTTCAATAAAGCAAGCTTTTTTGGTTTGTTGGGTTTTTGTTTGGTGTTTGGTTTTTATTTTTGCTATTTAACTTTTATTTTAGTATACTTTGTCTCTTGAAGATCTACTCCAGGCATCTGTGTCTGGCAATCACTTCACAAGCTCAGTTTGCCAAAATGTTTAATATTGATTCTGTACTACCTGCCACCTGCCAGAAATTGTTTGTTATGCAAGTGGTGAAACATTATCTTACTGATTGGGTCAAGCCCAGTTCATTTTCACTCTGATTTTTGTCTTGATAACAGCATATAGAAAATGTAAGTTAAACTTTTCAGGGGGTTAACCAGCTTGATAGTCCAGACYGTAACATGCTGCCAGTTATTCCCTTATTCTCTTATTTCTATAATATTTTCTGCAAGCAGATATCTTAACCTTGAAAATTGGGAATGCAGGATAAACAGTCATCCATGATGAAACTGAATGTACTTGAACTTGCTCAAACAGCAAGAGATTTTTTTCTTCTTAATTTAAAGTTTTGCAAATGTGCATGCTTTGGAAGTATCTTCTTTAGTGCTTCTCTGGCATTAATTAATCACATTCATATCTTCATGTGATGAAGACAGGAAAAAAACCACTATAATCTGCAATATTTTTTTCTATATACTCTTTATTTCCACCAGCAAAAGAAATTCTCAAAAAGGGAAAAAAACAGGAGTGAAACAGGGCTATGCCCTGCCCACCAGTGTACTCCAAAGAGGACACTGGCTCATTCTCAGAGTCTGACTTTGAAATGTGAAACTGCAGTCTAAGAGTTTGAAAGTAAATAGGAGAAAAGCTTTTCAGACCTGGTTTGCTATGCTGAAGCTTTCGCAACAGGCTAGGTCAAATTATGTGAAGTTTTCCTACAGCTGGAATTACACAACTGCCATCAAATGGTGGAAGGTGCAGGATTCCTAATTGGATCATATCAGGGGAATTTTTGGAAAAAAAGTCAAACTTTTTCTTCATATGTGATGTGTTGACATTGGCCAGCAACTAAGCACCCACCAGTCACTTGCTCCCCCCCATAGTGGGATGCAGGAGAGAATTGAAAGAGGAAAAGTGAGAAAAACTCATGGGTCAAGATAAAGACACTTGAATCAAGGAAAAACTGAGGAAAAAACCCAAGTGATGCAAAGGCAAGCATTCAACACCTCCCACTAGCAGACTGATGCCCAGCCAGTCTCTGAGCAACAGCTTCTTTGGAAGGACTAGACAGAGACAGAATCTGCACCCAGAGTCTTAAATGAAAAATAAGGTTTCAGTGGAGATGCTGGTAGAGCCTTCTGCAAGGAAGATAAGCAGATTGAGTTTGATAAGGAAGAATGGTAAGAAAGCAGAGGAATGTACAGAGACATGTGACATGCTCATAGCAGAAAATATCTTTTATTGCAGCATTCAGAATGGATCTGACATGATAATACATATCAGGGAAAAGAAAAGATGCAAGATGGTTTGAATTTGAAGGAGTTTCATTCTTTAGTTGCATGCTTTAGTTTAATTTAGTTTAGACAAGAATGTTAAGCATATTTGTCTRACAGAAACTAATATTTGGGCAAAGCCTAGGCAGAGAGACCTACAGGAGGGTCTGAGTCAGAGGGGACTAGTGATTTATGGATCAGAAAAAATAAGCAGTGGAAATATTGTCAAAGAATATGTGGGGAGGGAGATGATGAAAATACTTTAGCTATCTCCTCGAGTGACTCTTGGTCTAGAGAGAAGCTGATCAGTCTAGAATACACATCTGGGAGTCAGTAAGAAAATGATTGTATTTGGTTTTGTGATGAGGTTAGAGAGAAATGAATCACAAGGGAGGATAAACAGAGAAGGAGGTCAAAGAAGATGCAGCAGAAGTACTGGTTCTGAGGTTGGCTAACAGCCATTAATGGCTGTCATAAGAGCAGCTTTATTTTGTGTAAAAGATAAAATCAGATTTGGGAGGGATGTAGTGTATGTCTAACAGAGAGACTGTCAGCAATTATAAACAACATGTTGAGTTGACTTAGAGAGGCAAACAATAAAAGAAGAAAGACAAATAGCTGAAGTATTAGCAGATGATGRGATCTGGAAATGTGTATCAAGTACAAAAGTATTTCACAATAAACTGTTCATCAGATAAATGATAATTTCTAGTTTTCTCAAACTTAAACATATTTAAGACTTGTAATACTCTGAAAAATTCTTCAGGCTGTATATCCTTCACGACCTGTGCTCCTCTGCATCTTTCAACACTTGTTCAAGCCTTTGAGTGCTTTCAGATCTGGCCAACACTTTTTACAATGAACCTGTGCAAAAGGAAAGTTTCCAATATGTCCATTGAACATAMACATGTATGGAATTTTTTTATTATTATTTCCCTGTCTCACAACTCTAATACCACTCTCTTAACTATGAAAACATTAGCTGCATAGCTAGAAAATTGAGTTATTCAGGGAAAAGGCTTCTGCTTTCACAGTGAAATCTGAACTTCATGAAAGATATTTGTCACTGAAAATGAATAAACAGTCTCTTTTTTTTTGCTAATTAAGAAAAAAATAAATTATTAGTAAGTATTCCCCTGCAATCACGTAGTCAACCAATAATATTCCCATTCTTTTAGTACTGTCTTCCAGGATGATACGGAAAGTGGTGACTTGGGGGGGTTTCAAAATTTGTAATTACTTTAGACTTTTGGGATTTCTTTTTAAAATATTTCTATTGTTCCTCATAGAGAAAGTATTTAGACAGAGATTTTTTATTGTTAAAAATTTAAATTATTATTATTCCTAGCCATAGTTTTAGTCATATAAAGATATCACAAGACTGCAGCTTCTAAGACATATAGTTGCTACTGGCCTGTTATGAGAGAGGTTTAAACAACARTTCTCCATTCCCCCTTCATATTTTTTCTTTTCACATTTGATAGCAATCAAGTTGCAGGAACGATTTTGCCTGTGGATTTCTTTATTTTGGTGCCAGTACACGTGCCTCTGAATTTGAGCCAAATGGAACAACTCTGCAGTAAGTCCTCTGTGCTGGGTGAATCTGGGACAATGACAGTAGTTGTACTATACCACAGTCCTACTGAAAAAATCTGGAATAGGAGAGCAATGACACCCAAGCTTGAGAAACCTCAAAACCATTCACAAAAATGAAGTTACCACCTCCAAAATCCGAGTCCACATTGAGCCAGTCAACCACACTTCTTGCATGCTCTTTTTTATAAAAAAAATAAAATCCATCTGCACATCCTTGTCTCTGTCTTTTGTGGTTCCTTCTTTAGATATAGGAAGCTATCAGGGCCACATCCATTCATCTTATGAACACAGAGGTTTGAGGATATGCTGCTCTAACTGTGGTCAAAAGCACATGTGTCTCCATGTCTGCCACCTTTCTAGTACACACAGAACAATAAATTAGGTGTGGTTTGATTTGTTTTTCAACAAAGACAGTTATACTGATCCAGCTGCAGTCCCTACTTCTCATGGGGCGGACATAGAAGATGTCAATGAAGCTCTGCTTAAGTTAGGAGTCTGGAGTTAGCCGGATTGATGGCCTTCTAGAAAACCATCTGCACAAATAATCTGTTTTTATTTTTGAAAAATGATCTGAAACGGTTATGAGCCTAAAAATGGGGATAAGTCACAGCCAGAGTAATTCTGAATCTGAAGGGGAAATGACTGAAAACTAGAGGACAAGTGAATAAAATCATAATTCTGCAGAAGTACACACCTCTGTCTATTCTGGACAAAATATTTTTGCAAACAGAGATGTCTTTTCTCCAACACATCTTGGTAAGCATATGGGTACAACCTTTCATTAGCATGAAATATTCCAAATATAAAAAATCACAGTAACATGAGGCCCTGCCAGTTTATTTGCATTAATTACAAGAGGAAGTTGGTACTGGAAGGAAGAAACAAACCTATTTCTGAGGCCTCATTCAGCAAATAAATTAGAGAAACCTTCTTCTTCTAAAGCAATGAAGTTGAACTGTAATTTATGTTACATGCTTTGAACAAATTGCATGCTAGAATCATTTTACAAAATTGTAATGTACATTTACTGTGAGGAAATTTAAAATTATAACAATAGAAGACAAATTAAGAGGTACTATTAAAACTTTCAATTAAAAAAATCTTAGCTGGAATATACTGAATTAAAAACCACAGTTGATGAGGATGTTTTCAGAAAGCTTATTTAAACCAAATATATCTAACATACTAATCTTCAATAGCTGCTGGTGCCATTGGGGCAGTTATACTCTTAAATGAGATTCTTTAGATTCATTTAGCAGCAATCCAAATGCACTATGTATCTTCATTTTCATACAGGTTATGTCTTCCTCTTAACCAAAGTCCTATTGTCCTGAAGTTGCAAAATGCATGAAATATTATACTAATGATTCAGTTACAGTGTGAATTGGATATTACGCCAGGGACTTTCTGACAAAGTGTCTGAAAGTGCTTGTCAAGATGMAGATTGAATCACCAAGTGCTTCCTCCCAGCCCTGTTTGGACGACTTGCTTATGAAGTATCTCCCTGACTTGGGGTCGCCCTCAGTGCAACAGCTCTTAGCATAACAAAAGGAGTCGTGTAGCAGCCAACACGGACTTGCCAAGAACAGATTTTGTCAAACTAACCTAATTCTGTTCCATGACAGGATAACTGGACAGAGCAGCAGAGAAGCAGTAGTATCATACATCCTGACTTTAATGGGGTTTTTGATACTCTCTCAGGTGTCATTCTCATAGCCACACCTGGGAGCTATGGTCTTGGTGAGGCTACTGTTGTATACAATCTTGMTGGATAAGTGTACCCAAAGAGTATCTGGGATTGACCAGTTCCAGGATGGAGGGATGTAACAGGTGGAGTTCGCTAAGGTTTTCCTTGGGCCACAGGCCAGGCCTGCTCAATGTATTAAGTAATAAGTGGTATAACACGGGCCAAGTCTATTAAATATACAGAATATGAAGCTGAAACTTCATTGGGAAACATTAAATGTCACCAAACTGGCAACAGCACTCTGGAGAGAACTATGCATTTTTCCAGTTAACCACAGCAGTCTTTATATCCTTGCTTAAATTACATTGGTCTCCAAACRTGATCTGTCATCCCTTGACGTTCTCCAGCAAAGAAAAATGCAGAGATGAAGTTATCTATATTCATGTCTATATCTGTTGGACAGGAAACAGTAACCTTAGATTGAAGATAGATGTCAAGAAAATGCTCTAAGATTAGAGACATTAGAGATCTGGAGCAGGTCTCCTAGAGCTTGAATCTTTTTCATTGGTTTCAGATGGCAGAACCTGGCAGGGTGGAGGTCCCATCTGATCTCCCCTGCTCTGGCCCCACAGAGGTGAGAATGCTACAAGTCCCTTCCCTGGTCCCAGCCATCCATCCGGCTGAGCACGTGCTCCTGGTAGGTGCACACACATGTGTACCTGCAGAGTACAGACATGCTTGTCCTCATGGATCCACTGCAGTCAGAGCGTGCTGCTGGTACCAGTGCCTGGGAAGGGCTCAGGTGGTCCCATCCAGCTCCTTCTCTCCTAGGAGAGGACTGAAACTTGTAACAATGGAACATATAAACAAAAAATATTTGTCTCTTTACAACTAAACTTAAATGCCCAGTCTATCTGGTTGCTGGCCCGTGGACCTGTGAGTCCTTGAGGGCCCACTCTAGCCACTGGCACTCAGATCTCGTTAAAGCAGTTTGCTAACATTCTCACAYGAACAGAATAGAAAGTACATCCATATGAAAAAAAAGGAAAATTTGATAAATGTCAAGAATGACATCATAATTGTCAGTTGCTTTTCAGGAGTACCAGACTTTATCCTGGAGTCCACTTAAGGCCTCTTTTCAAGCAATGTTATCAGACAACTTTACTAGGCAAGAAAATACACTTGTATCTTACCTCTAAGTTGTGTTTTTCCTTCCAAACTTTATAAAGAAGGCAATACATTATTAAAAGTCCAGTCAACGGGGTTTTTTTGGTTGTTTATCTGTGTGTGTGTTTACYTGTTAGCTTTTTCCCGTGGTAAAAAGTGTTCCCTAAACTAAGTATAGAGACAAGTCATAGATCTGTGACTGTAATAGCCTGATTCCCACATGCTGAATACATAAATGGCAGACTGGATTAGTGAAAGGTGTCCCTGCCCATGGCAGCGGTGTTTGAACCAGATGATCTCTAAGGTCCCTTCCAAACCAGTCTATGATTCTATAAAAGGTTGAATGACTCCTGTCATCTTTGCAGAGATTTTTTTCTTCTGTGTCCTAAGAGTCACAAAACCTGGGAGCAGAATGAAAACTTACAGCAAGAATCTGCAACTTAATACCTCAATATTTGGTTTTGTTCCTTAAAATGTCAGTGAAAAAAATGTTTACAGTGAATGAAATAATCAGAACTGACTTGGTGGAATAAATACAGGAAAAGCAAACCCATCCTAAGTTTCAGACCTTTACCCTAAGCCATAGCCTTTCCAAGATAAAGGAAAAGCAATTATTTAAGTAATTTTTCCCACATTTTGGAGCTTACCTATACATTTCAACCATAGTAATGGGCTTCTAGACACTTTGCCTTTTCTTGCTGACATCCTACTGCAGAGAAACAAAGGGTTTATTTCCTTTTTTCCATTTTCTAAGAATCTGTGTTTACACACATTCCAGTTCCAACGTCCAGAATTTACTTGTTCATTCAAGATGGAGAATTTCAGGACAGACATATTTTGCTGAAAGGACAGTGGAGAATGCCTGAATTAATGCTGCTGTGGCCATATTCACCCCTGCAGTATTTGGGTGAGATGGACAGAATTCAGCTAGTTAGGCTGGTTACCAGCACAAAGTGTGTGACAGCATACACAAAGCTTGGTGGAGTTAGATTAGAGTTCATCTGAAAGCTTCCACTTAAAGCTTTTTGCTCAATATTTAAAAGTGACCTTTAAAAGGGAATTCCATACTTGTGTGGTTTAGCTCAGGTAATACTATAATAGGCACTATACTTCATTTCTGGAAATCCCAACCAACACTAGCACTTAAACACCCTGTTTCAATCCCCACAGAAATAATTTCTCTACTCCTAAGTTACCACCTCCTGCAGCCAGTAATGGTTTTCCAGTGAAACCTGGCAGGATTTCAGAGTCCCTCTCAGCTCATGTCACCTTTCAGACACTGCTGGGTTACAGACTCAGGCAGTGACAGCTCAGGCTGCCCAGCACAGATGTGCTCACACCACCTCTTACACTGATATGATCTCTAACCAGAATAGGTTTTGGCAAAAGCAACCAAAGCAATTGCCCGTGGTCAAAAGCCAAGCTGAGGCCCTGCTAAGGAATGTTAGGTACTTGAGCAACTAATTGCAATGTGCTGGTGAGGGGATGTGTTACCCCCACCTGCCTTGATTCCACCCAGGGCTCTCATGGATCTACTGCTAGTTCAACTTCTGAATCTTTAAGCAATCTAAATACCAACCTGTGCATGAGCAACTTTTAGTTGTTCACAGAGAAGAGTAGAAATTCAAAGTGTTGTCTCATGCACTGATCCTGCAGTTCAGGACCTGATCTTTGATAATAAATATGCAACATAAATATGACTTACACCTCTCTTCAAACAGTAGTTCAGGGACCACCTACCACACACCCAATGCCCTGGATAAATGAGATTCCTTTGTCATTTCATATTGCAGTCTGAGCTCTACTGGGAGAGCAGCTGAAAGAGTTTCTTGCTCTCTTGCTCCCACCCCTCCTCCACATCTAACAGACAGAGTCATATGGTTCCTGGTAGAAACCCAAAAGGAAATAAAGTCATATTTTTGTTCAGAGCCAAAATATTGTTTTAGAATAACAGCTGTCAAAATCTGGCCAAAAAGCTCGACTTTAACTGTGTATAAAATTTCAGTCTTCAGTTTGTACAATGATTTGTAAAAGGGTCAGTGGCATTGTCTAGGATTATGAGGAAGCACTGGTGAAAGCATTTAAAAGATCAGGGGAAAAAAGTTCCATGTCAATCAGCTTTTCAAACATTCAACAATTTTTTCTCCTTTCAGTAGTAAACTGTGCTCAGCACAAAAGTCTTCAGTCTACATGCAATTAAGGACAGGACAAAACTAGGGAAACATGCTGCGCATCAGGCCTGAACTGGAAAGAAAAAAAGATTTCAGGCTATGAGTTTTGCTAAGGTACACTTCAGAATTGTTTTTGTTAAAAGACAATAAGGGCATTGTCTCCTCCTCCTCCCCCTCTGCAGGTACTCTAGGCTATTCTCTTCTACTTTGTTCAAAAACATTACCAATCCACAGCATATTAAAGGAATCATTGTTAGGTTGTGTACTCTTAATTCTCTTCCCAGACTGATTTTCCCAACCATCACATGTGCCTGGCATTTTTTTCTTGATGTGATGTATATAACTCCTTCCAAGGCTCGTAGCCAAATATCCAGCCTTCATCGGGGAGAGGCCACAGCTGCCTGGTCCTCACTGCAGAGACGTGCACTGGGGCATGGCTGGCACAGCTGTGCTGGGTTTATTCATGGGCAGACAGAGAAAAGAACCTTTCTGGCTGCAGAAAGGGAGGGAAGGGTCTATCAGTGGATAGAGGTTAACATCCAGAGAAAGCTGGGATTACCTCCATGTTTTGTTGGCTTGTTTAGATTCAGTGACTTTTCATTTGTTTTTTTGCTTGAAGACTGGAAGTGACTGGAAGAAGCCAGGGAATACATGTATCCCAGCTTTGACAAGACCAAAAGGTTGAACAAGACCAGGGTTTAAGCCATTGTTTTCACGGTCTACACCTACAAGGTCTTCAGACTTATAAGCAAGTTTTCTGCTGACCCATTTTTCTTGGGCTGCATATGACACACCATCTAACTTGTCTTCACAGTCCAAAGAAAAAAGTTTGCCTTTATATCACGTGCTTGTTTTAGCTGGGGTGGAGTTAATTTTCTTCACATTTGCTAATATGGGGCTGTGTTTTCGATTTGTGCTGAGCACAGTGTAGATAACAGAAATGTTTCTGTTATTGCTGAGCAGGGCTTACACAGAGCCAAGGCCTTGGCTGCTTTTCATACTGCCATGCTGGCAGGGAGGCTGGGGATGCATGGGAGGTTGGAAAGAGACACAGCCGGGACAGGTGACCCCATCAGACCACGGGGATATCCCAGCCCATGAGACATCATGCTCAGTATATAAAGTGAGAGGAAGAAGGAGGAAGTGGGGGATGTTTGGAGCCATGAGTTTTGCCTTCTCAAGCCACTGCTACGTGTATTAGGACCCTGCTGCCCTGGAGATAGCTGAACTGCCCATGGGAAGCAGTAAATTAATTCCTTGTTTTGTTTTGCTTTCTGCACAGATTTTGCTTTCCCAGTTAAAGTGTCTTTGTCTCAACCCACAAGTTTTCCACATTTTACCCTTTTGATCCTCACCCTGATCCTGCTGGTGAGGATGAGAGTGGATGAGTGTGTGAGTGAGTGGCTGTGTGGAGCTTGGTTGCTGGCTGGGGTTAAACCACAGCATAGTATCCCAAAGCTATATGAACCACCCATGAAAGACCTGTCTTTGGTAAGTTCTTGTGCCTCATCTATATCATTGTAGATTTTCTGCAGAGTTATACTTGGCAAAACACTGCAAAGGGCTTGTTTTTTGATAGCAGTGTTAAGACATTTTCCTAAATTGCCTCAGTCATGTTATGAAACAAACTCTATTTCCAGTAAACTTTTTTTCTTAAAAAAGTGTTTTGCAGTGTAATTTTGTTCACAGATGCAAGTGAAAAATTTATACTGCCAACATTTTATTATGCAGACCTATCTGTGGTCATTTTCTCTCCAATGGGACAAAGTGCAAGTTAATGTAGAAACTGCTAGTGCTGCAAACTCAGATTTGAGAACCTGAAAGTGAGGTTGAACTTATGTTTTCTAATGCTTAATCATCCACTTAGAATTGGAAGAATAAAAGCCCCAAACACAAACCACCCCAAACACAATCTCTCCATTAGTAGTGTAAATGCAGTTGTCTTAAGTGGACTTTCTCAGCACGTAACTGCTCAAAATTTGTAACTTGTTTACAGTTGTTGCCATACAAGATGGAAAAGACTACAGCTCTGTTAAAATCTTTCTGCTGTGATAAAAGGTTTTAACAAGGCAGTAAATTTGCTTCTGTCAGCTAATAATCCCAACCAGATACAATTTTTAATACACAGTTTTATTATATGCAAAAGATGGACCTCTTAAATTAGAAGGTGCCACTTTTACAGCCAATTATTAAAGACAGTGTGATCTCTTTATTTCTTTGGAAGAGAGTGATTGGCTGTGCTGACTGATAATATATTTTTTATATTTCTCATCTTTTATAGAAGTTTCAAAAGCAAAACTTTCTCAGGCAGCTACATGCAACAAAATGAAATATAATTAGAAGTTATCACAGAAGACCTAGCTAGACAGAAAAGCATTTTTTTCCCCAATAAAATAACAAGATTAAAAAAGCCCTCAACTTTTCCACCCCAGTTTTCCACTACATTTCTTCATTAAAGATGATCTCTTGCTCTTTCAAGAAAAAAATACTTCAGAAGCAATGAAAATTTTTCTGGTGAAAAAAGGTTTTTTAAAAATTCAATTTAAATTAAAAAAAAAAAATCACATGTCTGTTAAATAACTAGCTGTTAACAGCTACATAAGGCATTTGGTGGATAAATATTTTTTTGACACATCTAACTCAAATTAAGAGTATGATGTCTTAGTCCCTGTACGATTTATCTACAACCACCTTTTTTTCCCTTTTTTTTTTCTTTTTTTGCGTTTTGGTGTGGTTTGGTTTGGTTTTCTCTCACTTAGATGGACTTTGTAAAAACAACCCTGTTTAAAAGTGGAATAATGTTTTTGGGACAGCAAATAATTTCAACAGTCTGCTTGCAAATTGCCTGAGCGAACTAAATGCAAGTTAAGTTCACAGAAAAAAAGAATTATGATAAAATTTGCCAATAACTTTACTGCCCAAAGGCTGGCTGTACAGTACACAGGCTGTTATTGAAAATGCTCCTCTGAAGATTCAGGTGTCATTCCAACATCTGTGGCCAAACTCCTATGGAGTAGACAGGACAGATAGATAAGGAATTCGTGAAAAGGATTGGATTCTCTCTCTGCTGTGGTCAGTGATTCATTGGGTGACACCATCAGTGTCAAAGCCCAGGAACTGGGAAGAGTTGTGAGAGGAGGAGAATATTGTGTGCTCCTTAGTACCTGTATGGAGTGAAATGCTCCCTATCTGTCCAACTACATGTTATTTTTCAGACCACTGGTCATCTAATTTTCTACCTTCTTTGTTATGTCAATAGCATACTTCAAGAGGAGTATAACAAAACAAAACAGAACAAAAAAAACAGAGGACACTATATCAGCAGAAAAACATTAAGGCAAAAGTTAGAAGTAGACACACGGTCAGGGGGACAGTATCTTCTTCAGCTGGGTTTGTTGCCAGATAAAATTCTATATGGAACTACACTTGTGAGCTCTGGTCCCATGATATGAAGCATTTTAGTGGTAATGCAGCCTTAAGGACTGTCTGCTCCTCAGTTTCGTTTCCCATACTGTTATAGTAAGTATTAAGTCAAAGGGGAAAAAACCTCTTTTTGGCTCATAAAATTTCACTGAATTTATGTCTGCAATGCTGAAAAGGAAACAAAAATGATGATAGGAAACCAGAGAAGAGGCAGAAAAGAAGAGGGATGTATGGACAGACCTCACTCAGGGTCTGCCCTTTTTGCCCTTTTTATGGAGTTAAAACCTCTAAGATCTCTGACAACAGTATTGGCATTTATACCTGAAATCAGGTAAAAGAGGTGTTTTAAAAATGTTAGCTAAATTGAATTTACTTATGTCTCTGTGAATCTAACAGGAACAGTTTACCAACTTTAAAATATTATTACTTAAATATATTTCACACTCAATACACAGCATAAAAGGGCTTTCTTTCTCAAGATTAGGTGCCTTAATACAAGCAGTTTTAAATCACATGTAATTCAGCAGATAGAATACCTTGTGTAGCTTTCAGAGGTCTTTAATTTTTTGTCAACTCTTTGGATTAAAGTCTACAAAGCAGAGTAAACCACTGGGAAACACTGTTAGTATTTTACCTCTGGGGTAACGTAGCTCAGTTGTTCATCCTCTCTGAAACAAAGGCAAATAAAAATGTGTTTCCTCATGGTTGCCCCTATGTTTGAAAGGCTTGAAACAATTAAACTGTGGTCTCAGAGACACTATTACTCCTATGATTATTGTCTCAACACAGTTCTTTGTAAATCTTAAAATATAGTTCAGTTAAATATGCTTAATTTGACTTCCATACAACATAAGAGATATGGCTGATATAGAAAAAGGTACTTGTCTTGATGTGTATTCTTTCAGTGAATTTATTTATTTTTAAACGCACATGTTTGTACAAGGGCTATGAACAGATGAACTCATTACTCACAGAAAAAAAACCACAGATGGGTTGCTCTGCAAAACACACCAGCAAACATTATAAAAGGTAAGATTCCTAAAGCTGTGCTCCTAAATCCACATAAGTGGTCTGGTTTCCAACAGAAGGTTTTATGTGTCAAATAAACTTTTATTTTCTAATTAGGAGATGAATTTATTTCTGAAGTTAAGTGTGAACAGTTTAGCTTTTATCTTGGTTTTTTTTTCAAGTTGATAACCATTTTTTTTCCCATTTTCCTCAAAAGCCTCATAGAGAAGAAACTGGTCCATACAATTGGTCTACTCTCACAAAAAAAAAAAAAATTCTGTCTGGGTTAATATTGAAGGCCCTGACCAGTACAAGAAGTAAGATCTGAAAACTTGTATCAAGAGAAAATTAACTCCAACCTCTATGCCAGATTCTAGTATCTTGTTGCCACTCACAGTGTGCACGAATTTCGTTATTAGAGATCTTGCTACAAATAGGATAGTTTTGGTAGGCCTAATGGAGTTGCCTACATTTTCTAGTATGATGTAATAAACTGCAGATCCTTATTAGAATCATAGAATCAAATAGTTTGGAAAACACCTTAATGATCATTGAGTCCAACCATTAACCCGTCACTGCCAAGTCCAACACTAAACCATGTCCCTGAGAACCGCATCTACATGTCTTTTAAACGCCTCCAGGGATGATGACTCCACCACTTCCCTGGGCAGCCTGTTACAACGCTTGACAAACCTTTTGGTGAATTATAGGACAGTAGCACACAACTGTAGAATTCAGGCTCTGATTCCACAGAACTTTTTGTAAATTATGAATTTTCAACATTAAAAAAAAAAAAAATTGCCTCTGTACCAAGTAAACAGGCTTCCTCTGTTCTTTAGGTCAAATTTCAGCTAAGGTACTGATAATTTCCAAGGCAGATGATCACAAGTAGCCATGAAATATACCCACTTACTGGCAAATATCAAGTGCTAGAGAACCCACTCCTCTTTTGTGGGTTTCTAGCCCTCATCCAGAATCAAGATGAGTATCAGCACCACTGCTTACTGATAAAGTCTGGTCCAGGCTCAAGAGATTCTCTTCAATTGCTCTAGGTGATTGTGTTCCAAGGAATTCAGATCAATTCAAGGGAAATAAAGAAGACTGAAGAACAGGGGTATGCAGAGGTAAAATATAAAGAGGTAGTCTGATTAAAAAAACATATTGAAATCATATCTCTTCTAAGAAAATAGCATAAATAGTGAACCGGTGCTCATTATTTGTGAAAAAAACACCTGTGCATCGGACAAAGAGTATCTTTTGCCTTGTACAGAGTCAAATAGAGAGGTCAGAAGACAGAGAGTTGGGAAGATGTGAGGAACTCTTTACATCTCCTGCTGGCAGAGAGCAAGGAGTGTCCTGACAGAGAAGCTTATTGTTTGCTGCCTTGTCTGCTAAAAATGGGCTTCTGAAACAAAACATGAGCTGTCTGAAAACATGATGCCAACATGATCTAAATAGAATATCAAAATCAGGAGACGCAGAGAAAAAAATCTCATAAGATAACACACTTCAAGCGTTTCAGAACTATTCTTTTGGGTTTGAAATTTTTATAAGAAGTTCCATAGAAGAGTGTGAAGTAAAACAAGTTTCTGAAGTGTATTATATCTTCCTTTGCTTCATACGAAAGACCACTGCCTGTGGGTTTCTGGTCTCCTAAGGAACTGGGACAAATCTCACTTTAGGGGAAATTTCTTTTCTAATTCCAAGAACGGGAATCATTAAAAACATTGCCTGGCTACTCATGCCCCTTAAGAGTAGACCAGAGAGACTGTTGATTTTACAGCTTCAGTTTCAGGTCAGATGCCTGGGTTTGAACAGGATCGTTAAAAAGCCACACAGCACCATTTGCAGGATCTAAGAGGAATGACTCCCAGAAGCAACACCTAAAGGGCCAAAGGGGGCAAGGCTAGTACAGGTTGGTTTGGGAGCCTGGTAGGTGCATGTGCTCCACATTCATCCCACATTCTGACTGCATACTTCAGCATCTATTTCACAGTATCACGGAACAGGTTAAGTTGGAAGGGACATTTTAAAAGTCATCTAGTCCAGCCTCCCTGCAATGAGTGTTGCTTATGCATTTTATCCAAAGACAGTTTAATGAAAAATCCATGGGAACAGGGACCAGGATGCAGTCTCAGGAGAGTGCCTTTTACACTAGACAGTGAAAAACAGGCCCCTGCTTACTTTGCTAGCTTG
Source organism: Parotia lawesii (assembly GCA_003713295.1). NCBI lineage: Eukaryota > Metazoa > Chordata > Aves > Passeriformes > Paradisaeidae > Parotia > Parotia lawesii. The sequence continues at coordinate 7,453,031 of RAHM01000010.1, forward strand.
ATCTGTATCCCCATGAATCTTACATGTCTGACTGCAGAGTGGTCTAGACAGTTTTTTTTGGTAACACCCCCTGTAGGTTTCCAATGTGATATTAAATGAAGTTGAAAGAGCGAATCAGGGCTACCTCTTAAATGTCCTGTGACTTTCTTGCCCATTATCTAGAATACAACCAAGCCAATTTATTGCTACCCAAAGCTAAAGATTTTATTTTTTTTTTCTCTCAGCTGTGCTTCATTTCCAGCTCCAATCATCACATAGCACATACTCAGAACAAATTTAACTGATGCCCTGCATGTACACAGTAGCTTTCTCTGAGATGTTGAAGTTGAGCTTTTATCTGTCAGTTTTCATCTATTATTTGGTAGTTAGGAGAGACACATGCAGGATTTCTTGTATAAATTATTGATTTTGTATTGGGTGAGTCTCATAACTACATGTCAGAGAAGTTAAATAGGCTAGAGCTATCATTGCTGGCTTTCCTCAGCAGATGTGCAGTCTCATAACAGGTATATTTAGATTTTGACACACAGCTGCAGCCAAATTTCTTGCTCTTTTGTGGGGTTGAAACAATTATTATTTTGTTTGTAAGATGATGAAAAGCTCTCATAGTGTGTTGAAGCTGAGGGCCTTTCTTTCTGAAACTAAACAGCCATACAATGTAAAATCAGAGAGATTTTTGGGCCTGGAATAAATAGATACTTCATCAAGCCAGTTTACAAGGAAGAAAAGGAAAAGAAAACTCTTGCTTTTCTATTTTTCCCGTCTATCCCAAACCCCCACTACCTACAGAGAAGTACTGCTTAAGCTTCTGAGCTCAAAGAGAGTTTCCAGTCCGGTTTTGGCAGATCTGACATAAAACACTCTGTATCTTACTCCCTGACCATGCTTGGAAAAGGTAGGTGAATACTTTGGAAACCAAGAAGCCAGGAAGGCTGATATAAGAGAATCCTTCTGTGATTTCCTGGCACCATGCGGAAATGCTGATGAAAACAGGTTTTGCCCTGAAGAGGTTCATTGAAATTGGCACAATGAATGAAACAAACCCACTGCCACAGACCTCGTGTGGATGCTTGAACCTCCAAACAGACATACAGACATACAGACATGGCTATGTGTCTTCTGGCAGAGATCTCAATTCAGAAAGCTCCTTAAGTGAGATGTGGCATGTTTACCTCAGTGCAGACGTGCCCTAAAGGAAAATGGACTGAACCAGAGAGATTATATAAAATGCAGAAGCAGGAGAAGACTAGCGTTCTTGGGTTCAATGCTCTCTAGTCTGCCTTGACTAAACCATCAGTAGACTCAATTTAACTCTTCAAGGGCCAGACATCCTGAAGATTCAACATATTTCTGTCCAGTATTATCGTTCCCTTGATGTTACTAATACAAATGTTTTCATGAGGTCTACTAGTGTAATTAATTAATTAATTAATTTATTTATTTATTTGTATCTTTTAGAACAGGACAGTTCAGGTACTAGAGCTGTGCTRTGCCATACGAAAACAGATGATAGACTATTCAKACGAAGTGAAAGAGTTTCAGATGAGGAATTAATAACTGGCAATCGGATGATTAAAATGATTGCTCCAGTCACAGCACGACCAGATGGATGTCATTGCCAACAATTCTTGGACACTTCTTGCCTTTTATCAAGCGTTTTTTTTATTGCTTTTTCTTTGTAAATGTGGACATGAGTCCTTGTCATTCCATTCGGTAATGAAAATGAATGTTGAAACCTTTAAAACTTTCAGGAAATGAATGCCTTGGTTTTGTCCTCCTCTTTTCTTCCAGCCTCTGTCGGAAAGCTATACCTATCTTTTCCTATTAATAATGTCATCAATACCACGAAAAGTCTAGAAAACTGCATTCTAATTCAAGCTGATATTTTTGCATATATTTTTTTCTCTTCTGCATCTATTTTTTGCCTCTTCCAAGTCATAGGGGACCAAGACTGGTTCTAGAGAAAAGGCAATGAAAAGCTTATAGACAGAGTGAACAGTCCTTGAATAGAGATGTCAGGAGATAGAGGAAACACGTATGTTTAAAATGTTTTACTGGACATTGATACAACTACACATTTCTGAAAGGAGGAATTCCATGATGCTAGGGTGATTTATGCAAGTTCTAGTTCCGGTATAGATTAAAAAAAGGCTAATACTGCTTTAAAGTATATTCTCTTAAATAATGTCCATTTCAGGATAGCCAAGTTTCAATCCTATTTGATATTATTATGGTTACATTGAACTTTCGTGCCAGACTGTAAAGAAAAAAGTGGCTACTTGGTTTCCAAGGTCCTCCTTAAAGATGCTCCTTCAGGATGCACACTTGAACTAGGCGAGAAGTCTTCATGAAAATAAAACAAAAAGTCACACTTTCACCACAAAGGGATAACTTCTTCTGGCCTGCTCTGTGTATTGAATCCCTCCATGGGATCTGCTGTTGCCAGGTTTTGCTCACATGCTCGTGCAATGAATATGTTTTGTCGTGCATTAATATTTTAAGCTAACACTGCTCCGCTCCAAGAGCCATGCAGTCAGTGTTGCTTTCTTATAGCCTAACCTCAGGCTGTCTATCCAATAATACCGTAGATCTCCAATTTTTTTCCTAAGTGAAATTCATGGGGTGGAATTGTGGGAGCCATAATAGACCGTGCATGAATGTTCTGGTCTTTTGCTTAGCAGGAATACTACGTAGCAATTTTTTATAGCTGGAACATGTCACTATTGAGAAGGGAAATCTGCTCTTATGCATGAGTAATGATTTTGAAAAAAACATTATCTTTATGAGATGTATTTGATCTTTGTGTGTGTGTCTACTACAACTGCAGCATTTTATTCAGGCTCAAAGAAATAAATCTGACCTATTTTTTTTCTTAACCTGTGAAATTTTCTGCAGAACATTTGGCTTGGAACAAAAGCTTTATGATAGCTAAGAACCAAGTTTCTTCGAAGCTGAAACAGCCTTATGCCTGGACCTCATCAATTCTAATATGTAGGGGAAAAAAAAAAGAAGTGTTCCAACTGTCTAACAGATTTGGGGGAAAAAAAGGATAATGAGAGCTACTGTGGCATGGAAATAAAATCCAGAGCATTGGTTTATCTTTCTATGAAGGACAAGACTTCAATCTAGTCAATAGGACACTTCTGAGATATTTTGACATATAATTAGCTAAGTAATACAAAATAATAGTAGTAGCAAATACATTAATAAACAGTAAAATGCCATCGTATTCTCCAGGGGTTGCACTGTAGCTCCTACTTACCAGTGCATGTACAATAATGATATCTCTAATCTGTGGTTGTCTCTGAGTACTTTGTCACCATCATGGACTGTTGTCCTGTTTTCTTGTATGTGCTGTAATCAGACACAAGGGTAGCAATTATTCTTATCAGCTGTAAGACTTTTAAAAGAAACAGCACTAACACCTAGGTAAAGTTCACAGCAAAGCTGGGCTTGCACATATAACTCCAGGGTAGACTTAGCACTTYGGGTCTGCAAATAAGAAAATCAGTTTTTCAACAAAAGGCAAGTGAATCAACAGGACTAAGATTATAATTTTTACTTTAACAGCCAATGAGAAAAGAGAAAAGGAGAAACAAAATAAGCATTCTTCTGAACCACCGGAGCTTGTGTAYGTGAGCATGTCATGATTCAAAAGACCCTTTCTTTTGACTGTGTTTGGCAGAAATGCTGTGGAAACATATGACCTTTTACATACTCATATGGAGAAAGATTAGTTCCTGCAAACAAAACAAAGGCATTCTCAGCGAAATTAAAAGGGGAGATCATCAATTCTGAGAAATCCCAGTCCAATGTTTGCTCATCTGGAAAAAATCTAGACATCAAATTTTTTTGTGTAATAGTATTTTTTAATATATTTTAGACAAATTAATATTTTTCATATTATAGGAGAAGACAGTTGTTACTTAAAACAGGACTTTACTGCAGAAAATGAAGCAGGCCAAGTGGGACTCTGGGTCYACCACACAACATTTTCCATGAAAGTTCATCTGAATTTTTTAATAAAGTCATRTTAAAGATATCTGTTAGCCCTTTTGTTTGTTCTGTCATATTTGTAGTCAAATGCAACTCTGGCATAAGTCCAGTTAATTTAAACGTGTTCCATTAGGATGGACTGGTTTGCTTTTAGTTAATTTRGGGTTTTTCACAAACCCCAAGGTTTGGGATGAGACGAAGGACTGGCAACTCAGAGTTAAATTTCCTAAATTAGTTAGGTTCAAGATTTGTTTTCTTCACAATTTTTCAGATAAATCATTTCTTCTTCTTTCAGATTCAACTACTTGTCTGGTTTAGTGAATCTTAGAGATTTTTTCCTTTAGAAAGAGTGAGTAGAGTTTCTTCAATGCCCTTTCATCATCTAGAAAGGATGTACCTAGTCTTAAGATATTGACAAAGGTGGGCCCCAAAAAGAGCTAATTTCTGTGCTCACTTCTCTGAATCTATTATCAGAGGACACTGAGTCAACACTTTTACTGGGTCCCTTTATCTCTGAACACATTTACTACATATGAGCTTTGTTTCACTCTGCTTGAATAAATAGGTCCCTTCTCTCTCACACTCAAACACACTAATCTGTAATTGAGCACCTATAACTGCTACATCAGCCTTGAAGGAAACCTCTGGTACAACGGTRTATCTCATATATTGCTGTACTATGRGTTGTGGCCCCTGTTATTGGAGCTATTAGTTCCGAAAAAACTGTGTAATTTTTTTCTTAATTTATGTTAAGTCCTTGAAGACAGCCTTGAGTGACACCAGAGAACCTCACAGYTGGTATTTCACATGGGCAGAAAAATGGAAAAACTGTATGTGTGCATTTGCTGCAGTTTCATCAGTGCACAACAATATATGCATTTAAGGAAGTTTGTATGTTTAAAGTTGTAAAGCAAACACCCCAAAACATAGGCATTGCAGGTGATCATACAAAGAGGTTTCTCTCCTAGATTTAAACTTAGATTTGATGTTCATTTAAACAAATTTCACTATCCTTTCAGAAACATCTAAGTGAGTTAGCAAGTTTCACTAAAATTCAGTGCCAAGGAACCTCCTGTAGAAAAGGTGAATCCATCTCTAGTACAGTGGTGTTTTACTAGTCCGTGCTGGTTTAGTTAGCAGATGGAATTAAGTCTAAGTGACAGTCTGCCCATTCATTCAGCTTTTGAACTCCCAGGAATCCTAAGTTTTTTTAAACTTACCTATAAAAATATAGGACTACAACAAGCAAGACAGCCTGTCTCTTGCAAGGTAAGATTTGGTGCTACAAAGAGAATGAATGTAAAACATTTACGCAAATGTATAATATCATGAAGGAAATCTGTTCCCTTATCTTCTTTTCAGGCAAATTGTTTAGACCCTGGGATACATGGAATGCCTTCACCTATGTAAAGTCCCTAAAGAAAAATCTAACGTGATCTAAAGATGTGATTCATACTTAGATTTTCCAGACTTTAATATCCACTTCTCCCTCTGTCCCATGTTTCTGGGAGAGGAAATCACATGCTCCAATTTTACTTTCACTGCACAAAGGAGTGGAGAAGGGCCAAAAATGAGGTTCTTTCATAGACATTCTTGTTTGAACTAATTCGGATTTTACATCTGAAGGTTGGAATTTTGTGGCTAGTTTTGATGTTTGCTCCTTTCAGTTGCTCTCCCCTAAATGTTAGCTGCTCAATAGCTTCCTGAGGATCTGGAACCACAGACAAGATTAAATGTCTTTGTCTCTTGCTGCTACACACATTCTCTCATCCAYGCACATGAGCATGTCTTGAAAACCAAATGCATTATTTACAGTGTGCCAAAAAGAATCGGTGCTTGGCGAGTTCCAGCATCCTTTTTCCCATACCTGATCCTGGCATGCTTAAAACCCTGGAAAGTCACAATTTACATTCCACATAGGAGTCCTGGATGACTGAGCAGCTGAGCCATACAACAGGATATCCAGCTATTGAGTGCTGCTGTCACAGGTGGCCAGCAGTGCAGCTGCAAAGAGCTTCCTGCCAGGAGGGCAGAGCRGGTCCACAGGAAGAAATGTTCCTTTCCTCTTCCAATCTGTTTTCAACTATAAAGGAAGGCCCAGGCTTACACTCCTACAGTGGATGTGCCTACGCAGCATTTTTCAGCCAGAGCAGAATCTCAGCTAACTTTTCTAACAATAACTGCCCGACGTGGAGCATTCACAGGGCTCCAAACAGTGGGGACCCCTACCTTTAACACAGAGAGGCCCTTGAGTAACATTTCATCTTGATTCTATTACTGCTGTGCATAATCGTATCATCATTTTATAGCTCACTTAGGAGCAGTCAGTGATGTGCAAAAACAGGACAACAAAAAGAGAAACTACCTTCCTCTGGAGATACCACAAGTAGGCAATTCATATGTTTCCTCTTTCGTCCCACGATCAGCCATAAAAACACTTAAAAGAGCAAAATTGCTTCTAATCAATTGTGGATTTTTACTGTAAAAAAAGGAAGGAGGCAGATGACTTCTGTCTGTGAATTTTACAAGCTTACACTTCAAATTCTGCACACTAAAACCCTGGCTAGGTAAAGGCAATGAAAAAGGAAGAGGGTGTTCATTCATAGCAGTGTTAACAGAAAACATGCATAAGRTCACTGTGCTCTGAGGAAACCTGAGCTTCTTCCCAAGAAGCTCTTGTGCCAGAGAAACACCAAGAACAAAGACTGTGTAAGGAAGGGCAGGATTCTGAGTACTGTTAGTAAGGTTAAACTTTTATTGAGACTAAAGAGGAACAGACAGTTAAAAAAACAGCAGACAAGAAGTTGAACATTTTCAGTGAATATATGTGGGGCTCATCCATCTAAAATGAAGAGCAATTGTAAATGTCTTCAGAACTGGGACATTGATGCCAGTCTGAAAGGCCAGTGAGATCACAGAAAAGATTTTGACTGATGTCAGGAGATTTCCTAGCTCCCATCCTACAAGCTCATGTGCTGCTGAAGGCATGTACTCTTATCCCTAAGAGGTCCTGTAGTCTCCTGTACTAAGTGCCTACTCTGTTTCAGACTAAACTTCAATTTTTAGGCTGCAGATCTGGGACTCCTAAACCTATACTGCAAAAATTTTTGTTCTCTGAGATCCAAAAGGTGAATTATCTATACCCCAGAATAGCTCATATTAATCTGCCAGGGTACTTGGAAAAGTGACACACAGTCATTATTTCTAAAAGGCTGTAATTAAGACCAGTTATTCCAAGAGACCATCTGGGAACACGAGAAATGTCTTAATGGACTTACTGAGCAAAATCAATTTCTTTCATGATTAAAGGGTTCCCTTCTCAGCATTTATCACATTCATCATTGAAAAATTCAAAATATACCTCCTGGTGACGGCAGATTCCTAAAGCACTCAAGGAACTGAAAATGACACAAACCTGGATGGTCTTACCTTACTCTACTGGAAAACCGCCTGTTAAACAACTGATTTAAATAAATAAATTGCCAAATATTCCTACTTTGTTCCTCTGAAAATGGTATTTTTTAAAGGTGGATGCTAAAAGCCCAAGTGTAAGATGAATTACACTATATAATTTACTGTGTAAACACTATTGATAGCAGAGGAATTACTTGTCAATTGATATTAATGTACCCAAGAGAAAGATCTAAACCTTAGAAGTCCAGCATAAGGTAAAAGTGTCCATTTATACAATAAATAAGAACAATTACTATATTCTTCAGTGCTCTCTCTACTGCAATTTTAGAGAACAATGTTCTCTAATGAGATATTAGCTTGAATAATTATTAGCTTGAAACTACTTTGGAATAGTCTCCCACTTTCTCTGTGAGATAAAGCAAAGTTACCAACTTTCCCTTTGACTTGATAGCTACTAAGTACCTTCCAGCTAGTTTTATCTTGTCATATAGAAATTAGCACTGCAAGTCTGAGAGTTATCTGTTCCTTTTCTCATCTTCACATCTTAGATGTCACAAAAGTAGATGAGGAAAACAGGGTAGTACTATGAAATTTCATGTCTTAAAAGCAGCTGGGTTCTAGATGACTTTTTTTAACATTGGAAATCTATGCAAACTTCAAAATACAATGAAACTCAGCTCTGCAAATTATCATTGAACTTGTGAGACAGAGTCTGCCTGCAAAGACCCAGGCTGAGGACAGGTCTGAGGCTGTTCACTGAGTTAGCACTCAGTTCAGCCTAGCACTCAATCATGTTCTTCAATTCCACTGACATCAGATGGTATTACATTGGGTTTGAAGCACTCTTCAGAAGTAGAAAAGCTTCCTCTGAAATGAACCACAACTGTCAGGTTAGACATTTATTATGCAATTTGACTTAACTATGATGTTGTTGAAATTGGTGAGTCCACAGTACCCATCTGTTTTTCAGATTTGTAACCTTGCTGTTTCCTTAGTGATGTAAAATGACAATGAACAGCCAGAAAACACCTGAGTGTCTGGTATAGCCAGTTTTGTCCTCATTGGTGCTTCATTATGACCAAGGACAGATGTTAAAAACAACATAGCTAGGTTTAAAATTAGTCTTCAGCAGACATTGGATTATATTTTTATACTGGGAAGACATCCATTTCACAGTGTTATTTATTATTTTACCCTTTTCTTTTACCTTTTTTTTTCTTCTAGAAACCAATAGTATTTTATTAAGAGAATAGATAATTCTTGCTCAATAAGGAAAATAACAAAAAAGAATAGTAAGGATGTTTTATTTTGTATGAAAAATTGGTAATGGTCATTAGTTTAGTCAAGGTGCACCAAGCACCCTAGAGCATGATAAATGCAGACATATGCAACCTAGTTCACCATTCTGTGACTCTTAGTCATCACATAAATTATCTAGAGGAATAGATTTCACAGATATCCAATATATTTCATACTAAGACAGTAGATCAACAAACACACGATGAAACATTAAGTCTAGCATCTCAAAACTTCCCAGATTTTATAAGCCAAATTAATCCACTCCATAAATACTATTAAATGGTTCTACTATATCACCAGAAAAATAAACTTCCTTATAATTTTTTGCAAAAGATCATTTTATTCACTTGGTGCAAATCAAGAAAAACAAACTAGTATGGTAATTATTCATATTCTCTGAGACATAACCATGAACCTCTTTTGCAGATTTAATTAACCTTCAGTGTCACTTTGGAAAGATAGTAGAATATAATGACTCCCTGAAATCATCTTCTCAGTAAGTCTACTGGGAATTAACAAAGCCTGCTAGTCTGAAAATATTATATTTGGCAGCCTATCAGCACTGCCTTATCTCAAGGTTGCTGGACAGTTTGCCTTATAAAGCCCTTTGTTTCATTTCAGAAAATAAAAAACGATATAGAAATTTGGCTGAAGACATTTTCTTGTCTACATACAAGTTCTGCAGTTCAACAAACAGACTGATAGACTGAATATTGTCAGTTGACCCCTATGCCTATCAACCACAGAAAGTGATACTGATACAAACCACTAAAAAACACACTAATGATGCCCACCAAAGAGACGAAAACATCAAGACTTTTCATTTTTTGATGACCCTCAAAATACACATAAATTAAACAAACATTTGAATTACCTTTTTTTTTTTTTTCTTGGTACTCTAAATTTAACCCTTATAAATCTGGGCACATTGCACTTAACTGAATCAGAATTACAAGATTATCTCTGGTAACACGTTTTGGACCAGGGGGAGTTGAGTTTTGCAAGCTGGCTTTACTGTTAGGATTAATTCCTACCCTGAGCCACATGATGCATTTTGCACGTATTTAGAAAAGCCTGGCTAAAAAGCCTACTTAAACTGGTAGTCTACATAGACTAGACAATGACTCATGTTGTTGCAGGATACTACTTGCTCATGAACTCCATGATTTATTTTCTCTCAATGTGGAAACTCTCATGAAAATCAACATTCAGTGAAATATGCCCTGCAGAAACAGAGTTTCTCCAAAATTTTTTGTGCCCACAGTTCTGAATAGTCTTTTACTGTGACCTTATATTGCTCAGTAGTCTTTGAATTGTAAGATGGATATAATTAGCCTATGATGAAAAGAATGATATTATAATTTGCCTTAACAGTTTTCAATAATTTTAATTTTTGTGCATTGCTTTGCCCTAAGAGCATTATCTGGAAAAGTGTCCAGATTTGGCTCTTTCAGTACATACTTAACTATTCTTAACTTTCCAGATTGTCTGACATTTTTCATCAAGGGTTGCAAAAATCTGCAGTCAGTATAGTTATGTTACTTTTTATTAGTTTTATTCACCAAATTTTAGCAGGTAGACAGACGCCACGTATCACTTCCAGTAACTAAATGACAATCAAATGAATGATCAACTTAGTGCTGGAACACAATACTACCGGATCCAATTGAGTTTTTAAATTCCTGAGAACAGTGTAAGGCAATTCTCCCCCTGAGGGTCTAAGAAAATAAAATGTGTGTGAGGAAATGCTGTAATAAACTGGTAATATATTTCCATAGGGGATACATAGGAATTTTCCATACATCCTCCTAGGATGGCAGTAAACCAGACTTAACAGCAGAATGTAAGTCATTTCCATAGTGAAAAAAAAAAAAAATAATTAACTGCAAAGCAAGGACAGAGACCCAAGCTCCAGGCTTGATTTTCTGTTGAGAGATGCTGTCAGATGTGCCCAGGGAGCTGCCCAGGTTGAGTGACTGGTGTTGGCACATCAACAGGAAGGAAGTTCAGAGCTGTACCAGTTGGTTGGCTGAAAGATGGGCATTTACTCATCGCACTGTCAGAGAATATAATGCAAGCTCTGTCTACATTAAATATCTATTGGGTCAGTAAGTCACTTCACTTACACAGAAATTTCTGGTGATCACCAAAAAAAAAAATTCTTTTCTTTTTCTTCTTTTCTTTTCTTTTTTCTTTTCTTTTCTTTTCTTTTCTTTTCTTTTCTTTTCTTTTCTTTTCTTTTCTTTTCTTTTCTTTTCTTTTCTTTTCTTTTCTTTTCTTTTC
>RAHM01000010.1:7464687-7487679 GCA_003713295.1 Parotia lawesii
CTCCTCTCCTCTCCTCTCCTCTCCTCTCCTCTCCTCTCCTCTCCTCTCCTCTCCTCTCCTCTCCTCTCCTCTCCTCTCCTCTCCTCTCCTCCCATAGCAATTTTTTTTGAACATTAACCTTGGCCTGGATAGCTGCTCAGAGGAACTGACTCTTAGCCTTCACTACTAATATAAGCAGCTAATGATACCTCAGAGACTCCTTACCATGCTGTGTTAGAGCTGGGGACCTAAAGCTTTAAAAGTTCCCAGAACACAGCCCAACCTGCCTGGAGATCAGAAGGTTTTGCTCCTAAACTTGTCCGAGATAGCAGAAGTTAGGTGAACTTTTAACAGTCTGGTACAGCTGCTTTGTTTTGAATGAACTAATACTTTTTGATTCAAATCTGGGTTGTTTATTGGGGTGTATTGTTTTTTTTCACAATGTGTCCAGCTTTAATTCACTCTGTAGTGAACTAACAGAGACACAAACGAACAGTTGTCTTGTGCAGTTCGCTTTCCAACACTCATTCAATTGGCGAACTTAAGGCATATTTAACACAATGGTAATGGCTCCCCTTTTCCCCATAGCCTCATGACAGGAGCATCTGGGATGCAGGAAATATCTACTCAGATTCCCTCTTTCCTGGAGGGGATTTGGACACTCAAATCTCATCACAGTGTCCAGAACTGGTACACTCTGAAGAGGTGAGAGAAGGGAAATCTCCTTCTTTGTACTTTTGCACACTTGTTCCTCTTACATTTTTCATTCCTATTTTGCTTGGTGTCTTGAGGCAAGTGATTCTCCTTACATACTGTATACGAATGCTGCTATGCTGGAAATGCAGTCCTCAGCTGGATTTAATGCCAAATACCAGTACAGACACAGAGGGAAAAATAAAACAAGGAGATTTTATTTCCTTCAGCATATGGTCCTTCAGATTTCCAAACACTGAGATATATGACATAGGTAATCATAGCAAAAGTAGGTGGACACTAGTAACAATGAAAGTACGATGCTTGTTCAGATGTGCTTCAAGGATTTGCCAGTGAGGTTGCCATATTTTGAAACATATCTTTTTTGCTGTTGGTCACCAGTCCTATTCAGCTAATTTAGAAAGCAAAAAAAAAAAAAAAAAACAAACCAAAACCAAGGCTTTTTGCAGGAGACCAGAGACCAAATTCTGGATATCAGCCCAGGAATTGACTGTAAGATTGAAAATGCTGTACAACATGTAAAGGAGAAATGGTCCATCGGCCTGGAGACCTTACTATTTAAGGGGAAAGAGCAGAGGAAAGTTTGCTTTGTATATAATTTTAAAACTGTTGGAGAAAAAACCCATCATATTTACTTTTTGACGAAGTAGTAATTATAGCTAACATAAGTAGAAATTAAAGTTGTACCAGTTGCTACCAGCTGAGATCCTTTGAATTTGCAATTAACAGATTGGTAGGTGTGACGATAGTTATAATGTCTATCAGTATATACAGCTGCAAAAGTGCTTATGAGTTAAAAGCTTTCTGACGGTTGAAGTGAAAGGCAGCATTACTTACTGATTAAAGCGCATCCTCGGTTGTGACATTCTTGTGGCTTTTGGTTTTTTTATACCTTTTAATTATGTCTTGATATTGTCCCATATATTAAATAAATAATTTATTTTCATGATTACATAATTTTAGAAGGGCGAGAAAAATGCCACCTCATTCATGCTTCAACAAGATGCACAGACATTATGTTAATAGGACACTGAGTCAGAAGTTGTTAGTATTGCCTTTCCTGGGATTAAAAATTGGATGAAAGAATGAAAGAATGAAAGCAACAAATCACTGGAGAATAATAAAATATGCACTTAACTACCAGCCAATAGAATTATACAGTATAGCCCTATCCAAGTCAGGAATTTCTGAAAAAAATCTCAACCCCTCTATCTCCTCCAAAAGCTGGAGGCCAATTGCACTAAATGATGTGAGGAGACCAAATGAATTACCTTTACATATACCACTTTTAAACTATAAACAAATAATTTTCTGGTACCTCAGCAGCATTGTTTCAGTTTACAATTTCCTGCAAATGACCATCCCAAAGTTTCCTAAAATAGTTGAATGACTCTGACTGAGACCCTTGAACGGTGACATGATGTGGATTTAATCCAGCTAGTGATATGGAACTGTAGTGGTATCTTATCCTTTACACATGACCTTCAAAGAGGCAAGTAACTTATTTGCACTTCTGTTATTTTCCGTTAGAGCTTTATATTAAAATGTCTAAAATTAAATATGGGTATTATTACCTTTAAAAACACAAATGACCCTTAGGCGACCTTGATCAAAGCGGTTGCTTCCAAGGAGATGTAGAGATTTTCCCTTGAACGTACTGTCATACTTACAGTATTTTATTCTTGCTTGTATGAACACCTGTACACAGCAGGCTGTGATAGCAGAATGGATGGAAACTTACGTGAGACTTAAAGGAAGAGTTAAAAGAAGAGATATACGACTCTCTGATCATGTAATTGCCTTTGTAAACAAACTTGTAAAATAACACTAGAGCCCCATTGAAAGAGAGATGTTTTAACTTTCTCAGACTCTAACATCCCATCAACATATGCCAAACGCACTCTGTGAGAGACTTTGAAGAAGTGACACACGCCACAAAGACAAAGTATTTTCTCTAAAATGTTTCCTATATTTGAGATTTGTGTTGTGAGAATATTTTTTAAAGAAATCCTTGTTTTACGGTTTTTCATGTTTTATGGCCTTCTCAAAAGAAGATAACCGGAGCCAGAATCCACCAGCATGATCACTAAGAATGTGAATTCAGAAAAAGTAAAGAAATATCTCAGAACGTTTCTATTACTCCATTTTTGGCCTAAAGTGCCTTTGCCAACTTCTACACATACACTCTGAGGTACAGAGAGCAGTTCTTATGAAGACAACAGATACAGAATTCTTGACAAGATACCTGTTGCTCCATTTGTATTCATATTTGATTATGATAGATTTGAAAAGAAATATCATGATGATTTCTTGCCTCTGTTTACTTCTAACATGACGAAAGTCTGCATTGCTTTTTTCTTAGATACTTTATTAGCCATTCTGTTGTTTTTAGAAACAGTACACACAAATGTAAGGAAACTCTACCATACTTATCTAATAAATTCTCTTGATAAAAAAAAGTTGGGAAAAAACCCAACCCACATTCAATTAGTCTTTATATGCAAATCCATAATGACGGACACTAATTTTTTTATATGACATCATGCAGACAGATTAATTTTACCTGGAATACAACCAAAAGCCCCTGGGGTGCTTATCAACAGTCTTCAGCGGAGGAAATGATAATTTCTTTTCATGCAAAACAAGCAAATATCACTTGTTTTCACAGCTCTGACCTAAGGTCTCTCCTGCTGTATCTTACAGTGTTTTTCATCTGTTTTACTAGACCCAACAGCAGGTGTGAGGCAATTGAAAACAATGTAAAACAGAATTGTTTCTTTCACTTCCATGAGAACTTCTGCAATGTGCATTCTTGGAGAGGAATTAGTTCAATGTCAACATTACTGTCATGTTAAGAGGCTGTTTGCCACAGATGAACATTTGCCAAGGTTGCGCAAAGCCTAAACTGCCAAAGGACATGCACAAACTTTTGAAAGAAAAAAAAGCAACCAGCAAACCTGAAGCAAAAACCCTGTTATTATCCAGAGCTAATAAGTTAAACTTTTACATCTTTATTGCTAGGAGGCAGGAAAGTGTGGTTGCTAAAATATTCAGTACAGTCTTGCATGTTTTGAAGATGCAATACAACTCGCTGTGCACTCACAATGCTATTGGTGCACAGGCTGCAAAAGCGTGAAGGGTTTCAGGTTGTGCAAGGAGGAACCCAGAGACACAGCATTCTGCTTTTTGAAGGGCTTTGGACAGTTCAAAAACGCAGAGGATCTGTTGTGAAGGAAAGCAAGAATGTGACTGATGCTCTTGACCACGGGGTCCACAGCTGGTTGAGGTCTTTGGCCTCGTGCGCTGCACGTTCCACACTCCGTATGTAACTGCACATGTGATTGTATACAGTTATTGCACAGATGCCTAGCAAGTTGCCTGGTCTAATCACCACGGATGTTCTTGGGCTGGATCTCAGTTCATTCATGTCTAAATTGTGAGTCAGAGAGCTAGAATGGTGTTGAGCTATGTGGAGAGCTGCAGGTGAAATGAGCCAGGCTAGGGATGCCCCAGCTCAGAACGAGTGGAAATAACAAAAAAGAAAAAAAAGGAAAAAAATAAAAAAACACCCCCCCATGTTTGCAAGTTGCAGTGCAGGTCTAACACACCTGCTGACCAAAAAAAGTCTTGTTCATGCTGTACTACAACATGTAGGTACATGAAATGCACTACAGGTTTATTACCTTCTGCCTGAGTCCCAGTCTTCTTCTATGCTCCATATGATACTCTCATCCTTTCTCTTTGGGTCCAATGGAGTTGCAGGCTAAGTAGATTTTCTGGGATTTTTTGGACCTTTAGAAAAACATATGAGAGATTTTCCTCTGTTAGAGGAAGCAGAATTGCAGTAGAACATATAGGTGCCCACAGACGTACCCGTCACAGAAAATAAATGTTGGAGCACAGAGGGCTGGAGCAAATATTTCCATGTTTGAGAAACAGGAAATGCATTTTTAGTTTGTTTTGATTTTCAGACTTTATTTAACTAATTTATAAAACAGTCAGTAGGTGCTGAGTGCACTAACTGCTCCATGCCCTGCTTTGCACCATTTGCTTTTTAGCCCGTGGGTTTTCATTTAGCTAGGGTTCCATTCAGCTGTATTTCAAATGTGGTCCATATGACTGTCCACTGCAGACTATTAACTAAAGAGCCAATAAAATGCAGTGTTTAGTCAAGTTGGGCTGTTTCCATTAAGCAGACTGCATAATCTTCCAGTAACAAAGTAATGTTGATTTTATAGACTACTTACACGAAGCCTAATAATTCCCCATTCAGCTTAAGCTAACATGTACTTTGGTATGGATTATGTTCTCATAGTTAAAAAGAGAAAATGGTGGTATTTTCRATATAATTGATACTGACAAGAATTAACAGTTCCTTTCCATTTGCCCTTATTCCAAAGATTACTGTATAAATGAATTGTTTTCACATTATATAGCTGAGTTGGCTCAAACATTCTGACTCAAGAAACCCATTTGTGCTAGTCTTGAATCTGTTTCTCATCGACAGAAAGACACTGAAGTTTCTATCTGTGTCTGGCTAAAGCAATTCAGTACTGTTCATCTCTCATATTTCTCACAAAATTTTGGCAAGTTATTTGTTATTATCTGCTCTTCTTGTGTCTTTCATTATTTTTCAATAAATGATTTGAGATAAAACAATATTTTCCATCTCTCCAGTAATTTTCTATTAGATGAYATCAAGATATATTTACAAACCTAATAAAAGAATTTCACTAGCTATCATCCATGTGTGTTGCACTACAGGCATCAAAATAAGCAGAAAGTTCAGAATGATTAAGTATATGAAAGTTCTAAATCTTAATAAAAATAATGATATAAGTAAAAATAATATCTGCAGACTTAAAACCTCTCAATTACAGAATGTCTTATGCTTGCATTTACAGACCTATATATATTTTGGCCTGAGATTTCATAGGCAAGAAGTAGAATGTGCCAATTTAATTTTCTCACCATTGTCTTTATAAATGCAATTATATAATGAACATATGTATTCTTCACATATAATTGTAATTTCTTAGCTTTCATTGCAGTGGCTTTTGAAAATAATCATGGATCAATTGGCTATTTTTCCAGATGTCATGTGAAGTCAGGATACCCTTTTGGATTTACAGAGTCAATTTTTCATACGTGTCTTCAAGCACATTGACCTATTCCAACACTATGTTAGGCAGCTCCCTGGGGTTGCTGGATTACTTCTCAGGGGTCTGTGAAATGCTGCTAAAGAACACAGGTTTATTACCAATACACTTCATCTCTACAGGGAGGCATAAATTAATCGGGAAACTAAAAAATGTTGAAATAGGCAATAGTTCTGCAACGGCTGACAGAATGGCATATGCAAAGTATCTCATTATCTTCCTCAGATTTTAGCCATCTCTTCTGTATCCATAGACTACTTACTTGTGCACATTTGCCTGAGAAGTAGATTGAAATTGTTTTCATGCTATACACTGCTAAGATGATGTGCTTGTAAATATAAATTATTTCTTCCATATATAAATTAAATCAACATTGATATCACTTCAATTTTGTATTTTATTGGTAGTGAGACTTAGTGACCGAAAAACTTTAACTAAAATCAAGCTGATAAATGGTGTTCAAGCTTTAAAGGAAAGGAGATAACAATGTCCTGAAACTATTTGCTAACAGATAACTAAATAAAATTGAAAAAAAAAAATATATATATATATATGTCCAAATAATATGACTAAGTAGTGAAGGATGCTCTTATCTAAAAGCAAAAGGAAAGAATTTGTAAAAAACAAATATCGCCCTTCAGTTTTTCTTTGCTAGGTGAAGTCCCAGCTTCCTCAACCACTCAAACACACCTTGGACATGAAGACCCAAAGCTGGGTACAGTATTTTAGACATGGCTTCATCAGTTTCAAGTATGATTAGCTACAGGGAAAATAACTTCTAAAAATGACTCTTATACCAGAGAAATATTAGCAGTAGTATAAAAGTTGGGAACATATTATCTTATAAAAGGCTTAATGAGAGACTGAAATACAGTTCTTTCRGCTTGCACTTGGAATAAACTTTCCCCCTTAATAATCAAGGCAATTTAGCATCTAAATATTTCACTTCACAAGCAATATCAGAACGACTATAGAAATTGTATGGGACGTGTGAAGTTCAGAGGGGCAAGTAGTCATTTCCATGTTCTCCCTACCATATTCCAGATTACCTCAGSTTTCGACTGTGTTGGCTGAAAATGCCAGTAGACCAGTCTTGAGATTTAGGCAGATTAGCTTTGCTCCACACAGGATTAAAAACTCATATATATTAAGACAATCTTGTCTCTGAGATCTGATGCAAGTTTAAAAGGTCTACAATCTACTGAATAATTTGAGTGTTATTACAGTATACAGAGGGCTTCGGACAGTGAACATTACCTGTGACATCTTTGTTCATTTTGGAATTATGGTCACTTGCTGTGCTCTTCCAAAGCTTCTTTTTGTGCCATCCCAATACGTGAGCTTGTATCCTTTACAACTGGGACATTTTTTGGTTATGCCAGATTAGGTTTTGACCCATTTAGAAGCATTTTTCACATCASTTAAATACATTTCTTACAGCTTAGCTTTTGCTCAGTGATGTCTTTCAGAAGAAAGACTTAATCCATTACCTTAGATTGACTGCTRTGTTCAGTACATGCTGTTTTAGTACGGTGTGTTCAAACCTAATGCTCAGCTGTATGCTGTTTTAATGAAAGTTTTGAGGTTATTTGGATAAAAAATCTACAGTACTGTGTACAAAATAAATCTGTTCTTTATATATTTCAGAATTATGTAAATACATACTTGATCTCAGGAAGGTGAAAAGGAAAACTCCAATATTACTCAGACAGTCAAACAGTTATGTAACAGTTGAAGTAGGTGTAAAGAAAGCATATCTCCAAGAAAGTCTTAGTGATAACATTAAATATTGAACCATGACTTAYCAGTAATATTCCAGTGCTTTTAAGCAATGGTTATCACTTCTGTTCATCCTCTTCTGAGACTTCATAATTCAGGTTTATTTTTCTGTCTTATTTTATTTGTCTTCAAGTTACTGACATCTAGGTAACTGGTTTGGGCTGTATTAGTAGGAAAGAGAAGACTGATTTATTTTTTTTTCTGAGAAGAAGAGAAATAAGAGAAATAAGAAGAGTGGGAGGACAGGTGTCCTATTTCTCTCGCCTTCTTTCCCCTCAACCCTCCATCATTTCTCCTCCTTAAGGGAAAAAAAAATCTACTTCATATTTCTGAAAATGTCATACAAACAATATTTCTTTTCCACACAGTTCTGAAAGMAAAATGAGAAAGTTACAGGACTGCTAGCTTTTTATAGCAACATTAGATGGTATGTACATCTGAACTTCTAGCAAYGATTTCTTGACTTCTACACTCCACTATTTTTAACTGAGAGTAGAGTCATTCCACTGAACAAGTGTTCTAACTTGGCTTTCTTTTAGGTGATACATCACTCATGGATTAATACCTGTTACATATACAGATATCTTGGTGGGGTAGAAAAGGCTGAATAGAAGTTTGTCGTCAGCTGACTTGGATGATTCCAAATGAGTTGCTTGTAATAGCAAAAAACACAGTAAATCAAGAGTGAGAGATTTGGTTTGTTTCTGGTTTTTGTTACTTTATTTTTGGTTTGTTTGTTTTGTTGGGTTTTTTTTATTATTTCTTTGTTTGCTTCTCCTTTAGTCTAAAACTGAGACTTGCTTTCTACTGGTTTTTAATAGGGAAGAAATCCAATTTGTGACCTCTTTGTAAAAGATGTGGTAAGGTGCCTTGACACCTATGAAAAAACATCTACTAATGCTGGAAAGTGAAAACACTGTAAAGAGAATCTAGAAGAGAAAAAATCATTCAAGATCAATAGCCTTTACAAAGTCCAATCCAGCATGAGAAAAATATTGAATTAGCTTGGAAGAAACTCTATAAAATCCTGGTATGAACCATAAGTTCTCCTTATTGAACAATAAATTGGTACAATAATGCTCAGAACTGAGACAAAACAAGCAACTATATCAATCTACTGCATTCATTTGTAAACTTATCTACCAATATTGCTCCTGGCGATCTGTTGATCTGAGAAAATGTGACAACAGAGTGCAGACAGAATACTTGGACATAGGCAGCTAAATATGTCAAATTTTATACTATAAAATACCATAGATGCACTGTGCATGTGSTTTGGGCTGTGCACAACCCAAAGGCTGAACTTAAGAGCTTGTCTCAACAGTTGTGTTTATGAGTAGTAGCATTAATATTAGTATTAATTCTTTTAACAGTGAAAACGGTGAAATGAAGACTGTAACAAGGCTTTTTTTTTTCCAACGTGTAGCTATCTCCATTTTCAGCTTGTTTTGAATTAGGTCCATTTTGCCCAGGAGAATTAATTACATACCAGGAATACTTAATATATGTACTGTCGATGCTTTGCTTCCTTACTGGATTTTGATTTGCTGCTGACAATAACAGAATCATAGGAGCAGCAGGAGCTTCTGCCTGTGCCTCTACAGGCAGTTTCTGGTCTTTTTCCATGGCCAAAATATATGAAACATCAGTTTATCCATCAAAACTGCAGAAAAAAAATTATGGTAGTCCAGCTCTGACTGGATGTTTAATTTCACTCTTTTCCCAGCTTCAGCAAGGAGGTCCCAATTTTCTGACAGGAGAGATATTCAAAACCCATGGAATCAAAATAAGATCAACTCCCAGAATCCCCATTTCTCTTTGGAAATGGCCAGGGCATTCTTAACTAGCAATCATTACTTAGGCATGATGTTTTTTAAATGATCATGCCTAAAATACACAGGGAACACCCTCACACATGGAGTGTAATCTTCCTCCTGTCAACGCTACCTAGCCAGAAACTGACTTCTTCCCTGCAGCCAACTCAAACAGTCATCATAGACCTGGCGGTTGTGTTTTCAGCCAAGATTAAATTGGCCGAACTGTTTAAAGAAAGCTGAGCTTGTATACAAAAGCATTTGGACAGAGCGTCAGCAAAGTCAAATGCTGACATAAGCAGACAGCTGGCTACCCRAAGGCTGTCTCTGAAGTTCAGTTCTATTTTATTTAAAATAGCTCCTATCTTGAAATTGAAGCATTCAGAGAATAATACTTACTAGATGTTCATTTTAATTAATTTAGAGCAAGAGGAAAGCTCTTAGTCTACACATGAGGAAAAGCTGYGTCCCATATTCTGACTTCCTACCTACCAAGTGCATTGCAATTTTCTTTTGTTGACCAACCATAGCTAAAATCAGTCAGTATCACATTTTTAGCCTTAAAGTTTTGCTACTGAATGAGAAACTAGAACAACATTTGTCGCATTCCCTGATAAACTGCTTTTGAATTTTATGCATAGCTTATTTTTAACAGTTTTATTTTAGCAGATAAATAATAGCTGAATTCTATGGCAATTAAATTCTACCCTTCAAATAAAATAAGTTTAATAATAGCTCTCTGCAAGCAGTGATTCAGGCACTATGTGTTTTGGTGGTGTGAGGGGAGGGAAGGCAGATCCGTATGTGTCGATAACGAGGGCATGCAATTGGCTGTGTAATATTATCTAGCATGTATCTCTACGTAAGGCCAGACCTAAGGTCACGCCTAAAGCCTCTTCATAGCCACTGTGGCTTTGGTAAGTACACAGGTAAGGCTATGCAGGGGATGATGGCAAGGGGTCAGTACAAGAAGTGAGAGAAGGGATGAAATATTGCCCAGTAACTGACAATGACAGCRTGGAACTGGAGTGAACAAGGTCATCACACAGGGACATTTGATGAGGAAACTCAACAGCTTTACAAGCATCCTGAGACTCTGTGGCTAGTGGACAGGCAGTTTGTCCAAAACTAAAAATCCCTGGGGTCTCATGGGGATGGAGATATGCATGTGGAGTTCATACTTACAGAATTCGTATTCAGCTGTAGTCCTACAGCTTTAAATTCAGCTGGAGAAAGGCAAATTTCCCCACAGCTTTACCTTCCCTGTTGCAGCATAAATTAGGCAATAAAGATTTAACATGTTCCATAATTAACTCAGAGGCCAGTAGCTGTCTGAAATGAGTGAAATGAGATGGACACTAAATGATGGGGCTTTACAGTTACTACTGACTTGATTTGTAAGAAATGACTAAACATGATTCAGGACCATGAAAATGATCTATAGCTTCATAAAGTGGTGTGTTGACACAAGGGAAAAATAAAAGTCTTTCTACCTGAAAGATGACACCAAATGAATATGATGACTGGCATTTCTTCTATGAGTCCTGCAGCTTCAATATATATACCCTGTTTATAACACGGGTAAATAAAGATACATATTGGTAAAGCTGTAAATCAAGTTGTATCTTTAAAAATGCTGCAGTGATGTACTTGCAGGTTTATCATTCTGCACAACTCCTGTAGAGTGTCAGGGACTGTAGAGAAGTAAGACCCCTCCATACAGGGACCTGTAGCTACTTTTTGGCAGCTTTTATGGTTTTATTGCTCAAATCAAAGAAATGAAAGAGTATGTTTTATATAAGAGGGTGCAAAGAGAACACAGAATATCTGAAGCAAATTATGAGAGCACAAAGTCTGTTCCTTACTTAGCGGGACAAGGAAAGGATGCTTGTATTTACAAGCAATACTAGATGTACACATATTTAAATTTTCTAGAAGTGAAACAGCATTGTATTATTCTGACAGTGGGGAAGGATGAGTGTGAAAGAGCACAAAAAATAAATGTATATAGGATGTTGCTCTCTTTCAACATGTAACAGAGACATACAGGCTTCTGAGGAGGAAAAAACTCCACAATATTTTTCAATATTTTAGTTATTTAAATAAATGCTATTTATTTAAAACATTGAAATGGTTTTTTTTCTTTTAGTTTTGTTAATACCTACTCTAACTGTAAGTATTAACATCAGCCAAAAAATGTTGTTGGTGGGTGACACTTAAAATATTCTAAAATCAATAATACCTCAAAATAGATGATAGAAAACAGCCATACACTGAAGCCATATAACTTGTCCCTTCACTATAACAATACATTAAAAAAATCTACAAAATACTGACCATGCGTCTGGTGTGCTTAAATTCACAAGTCAGAAAAGAAGTAACAGGCTGATTTCTATGTTGCTTTTACTCACTTTCTCTCCAGAGACTGCGAATCTAGTACAGCCACTATTTCAGCACTTCTAGACTTTTCTTTTTGCTAGACTTCTGTGCCTGTTTTTTGTAATATGTGATTTCCTCTGTAGTATAGGGTGTAAAATTGGATATGAGTGTCCCACTTTTTAGATTGCAATGCCACATGTATGCGTCTGGAATGATTTCCTCTGTCTTATTTTCTGTGTCCCTCTTCACGTTTTCTGGCACTTTCCTGTTTGACTGCAGAAAAACATTTTGCTGACAGTTTTGTGGCTCTGTTTATTGTGTTTGTGATCCCAGGTCCTTTCCCTGCTTTCTGCCAAATATGCCCATTTAATATACACTGTCTCTGACTGCTTTTAACCCCAATGCTCTTAACCTTGCACTCACATATTTTTAAAGAGATAAAAACATGGAGCTCTCCCTCCTTCTGTCGAGCTAAATACACAGTTTGGGTTTTCATGTGATAGTAATAATAGTAATTATATTTAGCAGTCTTCATCTTCAAAGCACTCTGCAGATCCGATCAAACCAGTGTAACACCACTCACAGGAAGGACTTGTTTGGGGTATGAAATSAAGGCATTGTAATAATTTCCATAGAATACATACGTCATTTGATGGTATACGCACAGCTGTTCAGTGGGTCAAATGCCATTGAGCATACAAAGAACAGAGGAGTTTCTTTAAACCCTGAAGGGATTAACTGTAGGCTGTGTCTATCCAAAACTGCAGGTCACATCTCTAAAATTTAGCGTTTGCTAGTCTGTCCAAAGTGTACTTTGTAATATCTGGAATCAAGTGTCCTGTTGCTCTCACTTTCCCTCTTTCTCCTTGCCCATAAACATGATGACTCTGTTGCAGGATCTCCCCAGCAAAGCAAAGAAGGAAGGGATGCAATCCCAGTGCTTGTATCAGGGGTGAGGAGCTGAAGAAACAACATATTCAAGAAGGTGCTTTTGTATTTTTGAAATAAATGTGGCGTTATAAAAAAAAGATGGATGATGTGCAAGAAAAGGAGAGCAGACAAGCTGTTTCTCTGGGTTTTGGGCAACACCTTGACACCATATCATCATTCACTCAGAATTACAAAGTCCTATTCTTCTGGCCAGAGGTGTCAAGCTTTCTCTAGATAAAGAATATATGAATATTCTCCATGCCTTTTTTCATCTATTAACTCTGCAAACTGTGGAGCAATTGAACCAGCGATTGCAATAGGAATGCAATGAATGACACTTAGATTACTCTCCAGCTACAGTTGTCCTGAAGATCTCCACATYTCAATTCAAAAGACTGTAGCAGACCCCTCTGCTTTTCACATAGGCTCTGCTTTTTCAGTGTCTCTTTTACTGATGGGAAAATACTGGTATAGTAGAAATGTATTAATAAATTACATATATTAATAAATAATACTTATTAATCCCAAAGTTGGGTGCATATTTTCTTTTCTTTCATTAATTTTTTTTTTCTCATTTTAATTTTCAAAGTTCCTCTGTCTTCCTTTTTTTATGTTTCTGCTTCCAAATTTCCTAATGTATTTTGCTCTTTCGTTTTTTCTCTCTTTCTCTTTCCCAGTCCTTTAGATTTTCCCTTTTCCTTCACCTTTCTCCTTTATTATAGCCATGAACTATTTTTCCTCTAGGTCATTATTCATCTTTACCTCACAGATTTTGTCCAGGATGCAGACCATCCTCCCTCACTCCCCTCGATCTTCATCCTCCAAGACTATTGGCTGGCTCGCCAACAAGCTCTGCTAATTTTAAAAGACCATATAGCTGTGACCTGCACCCCACTGCACTGCTCATTGGACAAGTCACCCTTCCTACAGACACTTTAAGCTAGACTCAAGTCACTTCTGTGAGGGCTAAAGGATACCTGTGAGCTTGGGGGACAGGTGTAGCTCACTGTAACGCTCCCAGGGAGTGACCTGTGGTGATGGAAAAGCAGCCACAACACCGGCCTCATGCAGTCTCAGACGAGGTGCTCCCTGGTGAGGAGGAGGAAGCAAGAGAGGCATTGGAGACCAGCTGGATGTCAGGGAGAAGCACAGACCAGTTTCAGAAGTGAGAGCAAAGCTAGCAGAGATGGGGAACACCATGGCTTGTAAATCTGCACATTCACAGGCTTTGTAAGTAGAATGACTAGCTGATGTTTAAAGTACAGGGTGCCTCAGGAGACATTGAATGTCTGCAAAACTACAAAACCAACAAAAACCCATGAATGTAATAACAACAGAGAAATACTCAATCCCATCTCAGTCATACGGCATTTTAGGCCAATTTTACAACCAGTAATGCACTGGATGGGGGAAGTTGGCTGCATAATTGCTATTAATTATTGGGGAAATTGATGGAGGTTCAGCTTAGTTGCACCTCTCCAAAACACTGTTGATTGGAATAAATTAGCACCATTGCTGCTTGTGCCTACAGCTTGTTTTTAAAAATCACTGCCAAGTAGCACTAGGAAGAAAACTTGTAATGTTTCTGTTAACATTGAGACAAGGGCACTTTACTCAGAAACAAGGACTACTTGCCTCAGGGCAAGCTTCTAGGGTGGAAAGAAACCATAAAAATGGGTGTAGACCTGATCAAAACCCTTAGCCTTTAAAGTGGGGATCTTGCACTCTTTTTTTGCCCCTGACAAGTCATATATGCTAGGCCAAATCACAGTGAGCCCTTATCCTTCCCCATGTATCGATACAGGTACAACCCATAGTTGCCCAATATTAAATTCAGGTCACTTAAAATCCAAGCTGCATTGGTGACCTTTCAGGTCAAATAAAGGCATTGAGGAAGTTTAGACAAACACAGCCAGCTCAGGTCCCAAGTTGTGTATCTGTTTTTCSCTCTTCATAAATTTGCCAGGAGATTCTGTCAAAGTGATGCAGCATGTCTGTATTTCTTCAGGAGAGAAGCTGAATGCTAGGACAGAAGACCTAGCATACAGTAAGCCATCCCTGACACAACTCAGAAGGGTCACACTGCAGTGGTAGATTTGCTCATCTGGAAACAAGGCAGATGAGCCTGGGACAAGGACTCACCCATGTAGGATCCCTTCGCAGACCAAGTCAATGGCTGTGGAACTGGAGAAGTCCAGCGTAAGTCTTCTGTCCCCTATCCCTCTGACCCTGTGTGGGCTCAGAGGGGGCWGAAGAACCCAGATCCCTGACATCAATATTTTGTGCTGTACCCAGCCATTTATTTTTAAATCAGAAATTAGCCCTGAGGCTGACTTCATGTCTGCTTTCCTATTTAGCAAATAGGACTGTGCATCGCTGGCAGTACTCACTTTAGGATCCAGTCATGAACAACCAATGCAGATAAGATCATATCAGATATCTCATCAGTTCAGTAATTAGACTCAGGATGAATTTTGTTTCTGTTTGCAGTTAGAATTTTCTTTTTCTAAATTTCAGAGATGAGCAGAAAATGGAAAACACATTTCAGAACCATGTTTTGTCAAAAATGTTTTCTTCATTTTTTAAAACAAATTTCATCTTGGTCAAGATTTTCCAAGTAAACATGAGAAATTATTTGGCCAAATTAATCCCGAGTGTGTCTTAGCCTCTTGCACTGAAGGATTTAGCACAGAGCCAAGAAGTTCAGGATGTTGGAAGAAAATGTTTTTGGAGTTACTAAATTACAGTCTCCATAGTGATTTTCTTGCCATATGTTAAACAAGCAAGAAGACAAAACACACAGGGGAAGATTCTCCTCTAGCAAAAATAAGCAGAATTATAATGGAACAACTTTCACTCACTTGTGTGGAGACATAGTTCCAGTGAAGAATAGATTATACCCTGACAAAATAGCGTCAGTTTTCCATGGTGAGGCATCTCACACTAGTTGTGAGGGGATGTAAGGAAAGGTGCCTAGGGAAAGGGACAGGAAAAGGAGGAGAACAGAGGAGGGAGAGCCATGGCAAGAGGCAGAGAGAAGGGGTTTTTATGATTTCTTTGCTATGGGGCATGAAGTTGTTTAAAGCTGGAGTTCAAAAGTGCATAAGGTTTCAAATAAAGCCTTGCTGCTGACATTTTAAAGGTCTTTGCTTAAATTATGGCCACTACAAGCACCACCTGCCTCCCTTGTATAACAGAAATACTAACATTTGTGTAGCTTACTGGAATATTTTGATGGTCAATTACTTGCCATCAGCATAGAATTTTAAATGTCCAAGCAGTAATAGAGTTACATATGCTTATATTTATTTCACAAGTCAATAATAATGTTTTATATGGACTACTAGTGTAGTCCAAAACCTTTACAGATATATTTAATACTAACTGTGTTTTAAACATAGCTTTTATACTGAGGAAAATAGGATTAGGATGCTTTGAAAAGTTCTTCTTTAGAGATCTGCATCTGGTAAGAAATAGAAAGGCGAAGCTTTTACATGTGTACTTTATTTTATGGGGTGTATTTTAATTGTGTGTGCATGAACTTGTATTGCATTTATTACAGTGGACTCCCGGGCCTCACACAATACTTTGAGAAATCCTAAAGAAAACTTGAAACAACTTTCAATCTTTTGCTCACTGTATTTCAAGTTAAATAAAATTCTTGATATGACTACCCAAAGTATTCAGGCTCTAGAAAACAAATATCTATTTTCAGAAAAGCCAGGCAGGAAGCTGGTGTCCTTTCTTATTTTCTGTTTTGTATTGTTACAATATGATGAATATACTATATGTGTTCATGAGTTAGTTGTAGAAAACCAAAATTTTGCTTGGGTAGTGAATAATGAGTGAAGAATAAAAAAAAAGAAAAAGAATAAAAAATATTATTAATTTTCTGGGAGCATACATTTAGGGATTTCACCCCAACATCTGTAGGAGGAAAAAAGATGTTTGTGCACGTTCAAGACATGGCTTTAAACACTACTGGGACCCTCAAAATGTTAATCAAGATTTTTCTTTTGCTATTATTTTCTTTCTAAGACAGCATTTTTTTTCTTGGTTCCCCTTTACCTCATGATGCATACCTCCTGAAAGGAGGAAAGGAAGGAAGGAAGGGAGGGAGAGCAGAAGGAAAGGTTTGCATTATTTTTCATGAGTACTAGTGCAAAGGAGAAGGAACTTCTCAGAAATCATTGTGACTATGCTGCAATAGCAGTTTTGAGGTCATGATCACTTTCAGAAAATATCTGGCTTGAAGAACATACAAAATGTGTTTGGGTGCATCGGGAAAATTAAAGTCTGATTAAGTTTTTGCCTTTGTGCAAGAAACTGTCTGGCTAGATCTGGCTGTATTATAGCTGAGACAAGGAAGTGTGTGTAGTCAGACAGCAGATTCAAGAGAAAAGCATCTCAGGCCGCCTCTCAAACAGCTGCCTCCCTGGACTTGGAACAGTTTTGCCATTTTGTGGTAGACTTGTGTTGTATTCAAACTCTCCTGTAACTTGAACTATCTGTACCGAAAACTAAATGGCTTATTTATGCTGTTCGATTTTGCACTAGAATAGTACAATGGGTGCTGGGCA
Organism: Parotia lawesii; assembly: GCA_003713295.1. NCBI lineage: Eukaryota > Metazoa > Chordata > Aves > Passeriformes > Paradisaeidae > Parotia > Parotia lawesii. The sequence continues at coordinate 7,482,022 of RAHM01000010.1, forward strand.
TATGGATTGACAGGGTGGGGAGGGGAAACCAAGCTTTAGGCTGCACTCAGCTCTTCAAACTATCTTTATTAGCATGCAGAAAAGAGTTTGGAAAGTCAATTGTGAAACCACAGGCTTGGATCTTAGGGTACAGAATGCTCTTCAAATGGCTTGGTTTGCAACTTTCAGAGAAAATTCTTTGGGGATGTCCAGCCTCTGGAAATGTTGAAAATGCCTGTGAACAGCTTTGCTTACAGTATGTCAAAACTTTGTATCCTCTCCAAACTGCAGATATAAAGTCACAATGGGGTGACAGTAAAAGAAATAGCATTGGTATGGTATTTAAAGCTTCATCTAGGTACAGCTAGCAGAAATAATTAATAATAATAATAATAATAAAAATACATATCTATATATATATGTATTTAATTTTATGATATTCAAGCCAATTGATCAGGGTCCAGCCACTCACAGCTCTAGGAATACCACAAAAGTGATTAGAGTTCATGTCCAAAATTACTACAGTATAATGCTAATTGGAAGCATATCACACCTTGGGAGTAAGCAGGAGAAACATGAACAACAGCAATGAACGAATACCATGTTTAGCCTAAACAGTTGTTACACGGGCATAAAGTCTAATAACACTGGAAGATATTATGCCACTTTCATGTTTTAATCACTAAGTATAGACAGCTGTTATTGACAAAACCTGTGGAAGGCTGTGAACTCTTGGTACAGGAACCCTCTCTGTTCCATTGGAGAAGGGAAGCCTGAGGGCAAAAGGACTCTCTCAGCAACTCACTTCTAGGTTACGGTGACCAACCTCAGCATGCCTTGTTCCCCTATGGTAATACCTTGTACCCAGTTGGCTAATTGGTTTCTACCCCACCCCCTGCCTTCCCCATAAAAAGGGCCCTGAGTCTGCCCTGAAGGGAGGGAGTGCCTGTCCCTGGCCTCCCCTTCGAGGGGACTGCTGGACAATTAAAGCTGCCTCTGTGGAATTGCCGTACAGGCCTCCCGTCTCTCTGTCCCCGAGTTTGCCTCGGGTGATCTCACACAGAGCTGAAATCACTAAGTAGCTGAGAAATTTCTACACCTGCTGAAATCACTTTGCTGTCCAGGAGGGCTTGCCCTTGCCCCTAGAAGAGTTGTTCTTTTGCAGGACGCTCTCTCTAGGAAGGTCGTGGCATACTGATGCTTGACCAGCATCAGACCCCCTTGAGACAAAAACCAGTATTCTTCAGAAACATTATCATGTCTTCGTTCACTTATTTTTTAACCAAGTTGTTTACATCCTGAAATAATTCATTTGCAAAGTCCAATTTATGGTTGCATAGGCGTGTGGATGAAAAGCGCTCATGATGCGGATGAAAACGTGATGATACAGGGCATATGTTTATTTAGAGTTAGTTAGACTAGGGAAAGCATGACCTACTCAGAGCAGAGGATGGTGGGAGTAACAGAATTACTACAGCCATTAAATTGCTTCTACCTGTGATTCCTGAAGTGGCCACCTAAAACCAGAGACTAGACAGGAATAAGGGAATAAAGGCAGGTATTTATTTGAAAGGCCTTCAAAGGCACACCCTGGGGAGCCAGAGGCTACTGCCAAGATGGACCCCAAGATGGATGACAGGTCACGAGTTCTTCACACTTTTATAGGTTTGGTTCATTTGCGTATCAGGGTTAGTTCTCCAATTAAAGCTTCAGTTAATGATGTAATTTCCCCCAGCTTGCCCCCCCCCTTTAGAGGCTTTTGGTTTATACTTTTTGGGCCTAGGATGGTCTGAGTGTCCTTGGAGAGCAGGCCTGGAGGGGCTTTGTTATGTCTGCCTAGCACGAGAGAGCAGAAGTTAACAGGCTACAAGAAACTTCAGAATTACACACTAGGCAGTACAGGATTTGAAAAATATGAAAGTTAAAACCTAAGGCATCACCTGCACTAGAAAAGGCAGAGTCCAGCCATTGAAACAGTACTTATTATCACAGTAATCAGTCTCTGCATTGTCTTTTTTTCCTGCCATGGTCTCGTAAATGGGACTCCAGCTCCCATTGCAGGAGGAGGTGGGTGGAAGCATGCAGAGCTCACGCACTGGATTCTAGATGTGGGTCTCTACAAACACTGCAGCAAGTGTGGGAGAAAGGTGGTGGTTTTGGCAAAGAATAGGTAAAAGGAGGAAACTTTCTGCCTCTCACAAGATCCTGCAGCCATGTTCAGCTCTTGTAAGCCCTCTAAGCCTGCTCCTTAGATTAGAAAACCCAGGTTTTCTAGAGAGCAAATATTGTCTATATCATTTGCTGAATCTGTGCTTATTTTTTCTTTCAGTGCTGTCACTATTTTTACATTTGCAAAGATCAGTAAAGGTGGAGAGCATAGCCATATCAGATGCCCTTTGGCTTGATCCCAGAGCGGTTATTTTTCAAAAATTATGAAAATTTAGGTTAAATAGTATTATCAATAACCTTGCCCTCTTTGAGTTTACAAGTTTGCAAACTGTTGACCATGTTTCAGAGCAATCATGACCTAAAAAATAGTTTAGCCAAGCCCACTGAAACTGAAAAGATAAACAGTTAGAAGAGTTATATCTGAGTCACAAATCTTTAAGCATATTAATTCATCCATTTGCCCAAATATGTTAATAATATCCTATGTACTCCTAGATATAGAATACCTTATTCCAGGAAAGATCTCACTGAAAAACAGTAATAGATTTTTCAGCTTTTAAAACTATTGCATTTTTTTAAAAAAAACTTTCAATCCCTAATTTAATTGTTGCAATGTCATTAAAATTAATTACCAAGTAAACATCACAGAGACAGTCGAAGCAAAAACATTACTTGCAGTGTGAATTTACTCACATAACTGAAGCAGTAGAGTAACTGAACCACAAACTGATGGTGTTCAACTCCAAATGGAACAGACTATGTGATTTTACAAGCGTTTTGAAAATTGTCACCTAGTTTTGGCCCAGGTCTCCCCCTTCCCTTTAATTCCTCTGAGGAAGCTTCAGCTCCAGAATAGTCTGTGCCATTCAATACCTGTAACACTTTTCTAGCAGAGGTCACCTAGGGTTTGGATGAAGTCAGATGGTTGCATACTTCCTGCACAGGCTGTGAGATGGCTAGATAAGTGCTTGTTCATAGGCCAGAGTGCATGTGCAAACAGAGCTTGCAAAAAGATCCAGGAAGACCTTTGCCCATCTTTGCCATCATTTGGTTAACAATACATCTATGCAAACAATTTAACTTGACTTTTTCAGAGGATCACCATTTTAAAACAACTGCACAGTGCTGATAACCTCCTATGCAAGAGCAAGGTAACATAAAAGGGGCTTAAAATAAGCTGTGGCCTTCCTCACATCTTCTTCCCACTTAAAAAAGAGTCAGTTTAGGAATCAGGAGTAGCTTCCCACACAGTTTCTGCCTTCTCAATATTCTGTTCACAGTTCACACAACTGCTTCCAGGATCCCGGCAAATGTATAGCTGAGCCAGTTCGGACACAATTGCCCCTTGAAAACTGGAATCGTTCTCATGAGCTTTGGATAGTTGACTAATTCCTGCTGAGAATAACACTGCTTGCCCTTTCTTTACAGTCTATTTATACTCCCACTTTTTTTTTAAGAGTCTTCTACTCCCTAGCACTTCCAAAGACGGATGCCCTGCAATATTCAGCACAATATGCTTCTGATTTAAGTTTCCCTTCCTTTATTTTCAAAATGAATAGTTTCATCTGCTTTTCACCCATGAGAACATTTTTGCAGCCATTTCTCACTTTATTTTGTTCAGCTAAGGGGCTCAGTGATCTCAGGTTAAAGCAAAAGGTGAATGGGGCCATTTGAAAGATTGTTTAAATGCTGCCTTCTTGCATGTCTCATTCTAAAGTGACCCTCTGCATTGTTTGCAAAGATAATTATGTGAAAGAAAGTAGAAACAACACTTTAGAAAACACAGTACAGTAAGAAAACTACAGCATATTTCTGTGGTTTGTCTATTATAATTTGCCATGTGGTTCCTCTTTGTCACTTGGGCTAAAACATAACAGAAAAAAAAAGGCTTCCTGATTTGCACTGCTGGAATGATAGGTTGTTAATCTCTATGTAGAGATTATTTGTTGACTCCTTTTAGATATTACACTTGCCATGCAAGGTGAGTGTATCTGTTTTCATGTTTTGCTCTGCACTCATAGATTTTAAAAGCATTTATCAGAAACAAAATTACTAGATTTATCACTAGGACCTTCTTTCGCCATTGAGAACATATTTCTGTAGAAATATTGTTAGAGAGTTACATTACTGTATTTCTTGCTACACTGGGAGTCCAAAAGCAAGAACACATTAGTCTGATGAGCTTGGGTATAGTTTCCTGAATCAATAGTACTTCTTCAGTGGAGACCTAGTAACAGACAATTGCATAATGAAGCTGTCTGTCTTTATTTACACAATGTATTACTGTATTCAGCAGGCCAGAAAGAATAGTTCTGTGTAGCAGCTGTCATTGTGTTTTTTTGCTTATCTCTGTCCTGTCTGCCAATGTTATAATTCACCAGCTGACACCCGTCTTGGCAGAGACTGAGGGCGGTGACTCAGTGCCAGAGCGACAACAGTGTTCTGAACTACGACACGATTCATCCCCATCCCAGTCAGCAACAGGGTGCTCTTTTGGCTTTCTCACTTYTTTTTTTTTAAATAAGCTTTGCAGCCATGGGGGCAAGCAAAGCTCTGGGGGAACAGTTATGGTTCTATCACACACCATGTTGGGCTGCAACAGGAAGGAAGGAAGGCAGGGTCAGTTGTGAAGGGTGATGATGAGGGGCTGGATACCCAGGAGACACTCTGGATGGTCTGGTTTTGAGGAATCAGGAGGAAAGGAGGTCAGGCTGCAAACACAACATTCAAGGCACTCTGTCACAAGACTTGAGGTACAATGTTGGATGTCTCTGACCCTGCCTTTTCTCATAGGGGCAGAAGCTCATTGACTCCAGTGAGAGTGTTGGCTGCATCAGGAGTGAAATTGGGGAAAAAGGCACCAAATAAAGATCCATGCATACTTTTGAAAATGAAACACGGAAGTCTGATGCTTTTTTTTTCTCTTTTTGCATCAAAATTTCCATGAACACTCTTCCCTAACATTCTAGTTCTGTTCTTTGAATATTCATAGGAAATAAAAATATATGATAACACTGATGAAAAAGAAAATTTTTCCCTTGTTTTGGGTATTTTATGCCAAAATTTCTTTCTGTATCTGTTTCTCAGAGGATGTAAAGCTACAACTGTCAATTGTATATTCATAGACTTGTCTGAGTGAGAAAGTTGCACTTCAACCAGTATATAGCCCACATGGACTGTTATTTCAGTTTAAGAAGCACATTTGTTAATCAACTGAAGTCAATCAGAAACATAAAAGCTTGAAACTGAAATTGCACCTCCAGGGAAGTCTGTGATTCACAATTTAAGACAAGATTTTCTCATTCAAGCAGCACTCTAGTTTAGTGAAAGAATCTGAGGTGGATCATGTTTTCACTGTCAGAAATCCCATAATGAATCATAATGGTGACCAAAGTAATTCTGATTTTTTCTCTGGCCATCCTAAGTCCTATATGTGAAGGATGAACAGGAAAAGAAAGGAGATAGAGAAAAAGAAAAAATGAGAAGGAGAAGAAGAAGAAGAAGAAGAAG
>RAHM01000010.1:7488045-7561981 GCA_003713295.1 Parotia lawesii
GGGAAGGGAAGGGAAGGGAAGGGAAGGGAAGGGAAGGGAAGGGAAGGGAAGGGATAGAAGAAGTTAATTAAATTAGAGTGAGCAGGACAGTCAGAAGAGTGGTAACCCTAATCCTAGAGGCACTTTTTGCACCAGGACTTGCCTGATCACATTTAGAGCTGTGCTAAAAATATGTTGAGAGAGGAGGGAAGTGAATGAAGCAGGATGTCATTACCCCGGAGAGCTTCCATTGTGTTGCATCCTGATAGGCTTCCACTGCCAAGTGCAAAACAGCATCCAGGTACCCAAGTATGGTTCAGGGGAGAAGGGTTGTAGTGAAAGGGGTGATATCAGGCTGGTGACATGTCACTGGTGGGGTTCTGCGGGGCTCCATCCTTGGTGCTGTGCTCTTCAACATCTTCATAAATGACTGAGGGAGGCTGTTGACTCCCTCACGTGCAGGGAGGCCCTGCAGAGAGACCTTGACAAATCAGAGGACTGGGCAATCACCAACTAAATGAAGTTCAACAAGGGAAAGTGCTGGATTCTGCACCTGGGATGGGACAACCCTGGATGTATGGGCAGACTGGGGAATGAGAGGCTGGAAAGCAGTGCTGTGGAAAGGGACCTGCGGCTCCTGGTCGATGGCAAGTTGAATCTGAGTCAGCAGTGCCCTGGCAGGCAGGAGGGCCAACCCTGTCCTGGGGTGCATCAGGCACAGCATCACCAGCCAGGCAAGGGAGGGGATTGTCCTGCTCTGCTCTGCACTGGGGCAGCCTCACCTCGAGTGCTGGGGGCAGTTTTGAGTGCCACAATATAAGAAAGATATAAAGCTGTTTGAGGGTGTCCAAAGGAGGGCCATGAAAATGGTGAAGAGCCTTGAGGGGCAGCCATATGAGGAGGGGCTGAGGTCACTTGGTCAGTTCAGCCTGAAGAAGAGGAGACTGAGGGGAACCCTCATTGAAGTCTTGTGAGGGGAGGAGGAGGGGCAGGCTATTATCTTTTCTCTGTGTTGACCAGTGGCAGCACCCAAGGGAATGGCCTGAAGATGTGTCAGGGGAGATTTAGTTTGGATATTATGGTAAGATTCTTCCCCTAGAGGGTGGTTGGGCACTGGAACAGGCTCCCCAGGGAAGTGGTCACAGCACCAACCTGACAGAGTTTGGACAATGCTCTTGGACATGTGGTGTGACTCCTGGTGATGGTGCTGTGCAGGGGCAGGAGTTGGACTCGATATCCTTGTGGGACCCTTCCAACTCAGCTTATTCTGTGATTCAGTGATTCTGTGAAGGAAGCAGATCACTTGCAAAGGAAAAGACCAGAAATGTCAAAGAAAGGCATGGATCCACATGGACGTGAAGCAGTAGTTGTGGAGAATCTGTCTTATGCCTTTCATGCACATCTCCTGTAACTAACTCCTGGGAAAAAAAATGTTCCTTAAATACAGGAAAAGGTTTTAGATGGCAGCTTACCTATAAGTGAGAAGAGTTTGTTTATTTTGAGTGTGAATTGGCTCTGCATGCAAATGTGTTTGAGGGAGGACAAGGAGCGGCAAGATCATAGCAGACTAACTCTAATCATTGACAATTTCACTGGTAGAGGAATTAAAATGCCAGAATTAATCTAAACTTTTAAAGTGAGCTGTGGCTAATAGGTGGTCCACAGTATTTTGTAATATTAAAATTAAATATTAAATGATTAAATATTATATTCTCCAGAACTGACCCTGATTGCATAAATGCTGTAAGACTTCCTCAGTCTTAAGTGCTCCTTTTTGGGGATATCAGTTAAACCGTTCATCCTGGACATCAAAGTTGAATGAAACCAGAACTGTCCTATCACCTGGTGAAAACATGGAGATCTATGAGAACACTGCATCTAGAATTTGGTTCCTCAAGGTAAATTAATAATATCCTTAAATGTGTTGAATGTCCTGGTTCCCTTGCCCAGGATCAAATCTCAGGATTTGATTTACTGTAGGCATTTGGTATTGATTTCTTTTGTCCAGAACAATTTCTGACATCTCAGTTAAGTGGGAAAGGTGTATTGCAGTTCCTATTCCTTATCAGAACATTTATTTTCAGAGTCTGATGGAAAGTGATGTTGCTGATGTGCTGTTGTATGCAGCACAGTTRCCACCAAAACCTCTGACCTTATGAGTGTAACCATTATACGAGACAGGACACCTGCAGCGAAAAACAACACAAGCAGAAAAATATTAGCCTCAAACTATAATGAATGGGACAATCAAGTGACTGCATTGAAAATTATCATATAGTCTTGCTTGTCATTTTAAGAGTCCTGTATTCACATAGTCTAATGTACTTAGTAATTGAAGAATAAACTGGAGAAAAGCAACACAAGAATCACATAATTGCACCACTTGACAGTATATTATCAAAATTGCTCTTTTAGTAATGAATTTATGATTTAAAAAATACCCTCCCTACACCTTTTATTTTCAGCATTAGAGGATTTTGATGTCAATTTAATCACAGTCTAGATATAAGTAAACCTCACATTTATTAGATGTTTTTGCTAGTCATTCCCGTTCGTAATCAAGTTGAACTGAACCAAAAGGATTGGAAGATTCTTTTACTTCTCCATTTTGATGATGCTTCCTAGTGGTAACGGCAAATAAAACAGTCAAATGCCAGAAGAGAGACCTGGAAACCATCAAAAGAATCCAAAGGGGAAAAAATAACAGTGGAACAGGAACACTTGAAATAGTGAGTTTCCCTGGCACACACAGCTTCTCAGTGACTCTCAATATTGTTTCACTCTCCCAGAGGCACAGAGCCCAGTGTCTGTGGCAGAATTTTGTAGGAATAGTGACTGCCACCATGCCAAGGAGAAAGAAAGAAAGAGGAAGAGAGAGAGAGAGGAAAAAAAGACTATGCTGATGGTTTTTTGCATTATAGGCCAAGTTGGAAACTTTAATTATTGAAATGAAATATTGAAGGATGTATGGAAAGGCTTGGGAAAATGAAAAGAAGATGAGAGGAAACAGTCATGAAGAATTAATCATTCTGGCACTTATATACACATATAACTTTTATTGTTGCCAACAGAAAATGACCAGGGAGTCAGCAACTCAAGTGGAAGATGAAGAATGGAAAGAGAGAAGAAAGGAAAGCTTAAAATGACGCTATTGGAATGAATGCAAATATGTTGTTTAAAAGCCTGTTTGGGAGAGGAACCAAAAGACTCAACATTGGATGCTCTCTGTGTGAAAAGAAAGACACTTCCACACTGGAACTGAACAATGAAATCTTGCAGGAAGTAAGTGAAAACAGTTCAGATGCCAAACTTTTTCTTTCTTCCATTCCTATTCCTAAGGTAAGAGGAAATAGCTAATAATTAGCATGCAAGAACTTACTGTGCTCAGGGAACTGTACAGGGCTGAGACACATACATGGGAGGAGATGGCAAAACAGAATACAAACCAAAGAACATAGTGAAAAACAGAATGCATGGGAAAAGCACTCAATGAATAAACCTCTAGCTCTATCCTAATTACTTTACAGTCATAAGGACAGACTTTGGTACTAAGCAGACACCTGAACAAGGGCTGATATATGTGCTACACAGCCCCAGATCCAGAGATATTGTGACAGTGTTACTGAGATATTGGGACACTGAGTCACACTTCAGCCCAGCTGAACAAGCCCTTGCTTGTGTGAGTGCTAGGTTAATACTAGCCTGTAGTAATAGAAACATTTCAATTTCACTCTGCAGTAGTCCAGTTATTCACTCAGGCACCTGCACTCAAGCAGCTGAATTGACTAAAATCAAAATATCAGCCATTTTCTTTTGATCTGCTCTGAAGAGTAACTGTACCGGTGATTAAATATCCTCATATCCAGGGCTAAAAGCTGAATAACCTGCATGTGTATTTTCTGTCATGTTCCCTTGCAATAAACCAGTGACATTTTTGCCTTTAAGGCTTGTTGAAAAAGGATTTCAAATCCTTCAATATCCAGAGAAAATTATCTGCACCTCTACTCCTAGATCTTGTGAGACAAAAAACTTTATAGGGACTTTTACTGACAAGTTATGCTTTGTCTGAGGAGTTCTTAGACATCCAAATATGGAAATGTCCATGCTAGTCTTAACTTCCCTCCTCATGGGCTATAATTTCATAACCCCATTTTGCTAATGATGATGTGGATATGTTTTTGAAAATTGATTCCTGGACCTTAGTGAGAGTTGATAAGGCAGAAAGAAATGGGCCAGATTCTCAGTAGAATAGTGCAATTTGCTGATTTTAGTAAAGTATCTAGCTCAAAAAATGTAAAAGTCACACAGGGACTGAGACCAGAGCTGAGGTCTGAGGYTCAGGCTCAGATGTCCATCTGTATTTAGATAATTCATTGACCAACACAGTTATATGATTTCCCCAGGCAGGGTGTCCAGGCAATCAGCCAGCATAGCTGAGTGTCTTAAACTCTAGACCACTGATTAACTGCTCATTTACAGCTAGCTAGGTCGAGGGTGATCTTGGACATGAGCGCAGAATAAAGTTTAATTTCAAGCATGCAGAGGTGTAGCAAGATGTCTAACTGTTCTTTTCCCAAACCTTATAGGTGAGCCAAAAATATACCATTCCCTGTGGATGTGGTTGCTATGCTGTTGTATTCTGTTCACCTCCATCTTGTTCTGTGATTATTACCTTTATACTTGAATGCACCCAGCTGCTCTATATGACAGCCATATCTGTAATTTCTCTTGTCTTCCCAAGGGAAGAAGGACAGATAAGGTTATTTTGGTTTTGGTATGTGAGTTTATAGTAAACACAGAGGATAGAGGGAGAAGGAGGCTACTGAAAGCAGTTTTTAAAAGCCTTATGTTCCCCAGGGAATATGTTCTAGTCTCTGAGAAAATTTTTTGTCTTGGAAAAGTGTATTTTACTATGGCTTTTGCTCTTTCAAAAGAGTGAAAATCTATATCTTATAAGTTTAGTTAATTTTAGTATGCCTTGGACCTCTTGAATGCTTAAAAGACAGCAATGTGCACTTTGAACTTGGTTCAGTACCTTCTTTGAAGCCAGTAGAAACAAGAGAGGATGCAACTAATACTGCTTCTGAGTCTTGAGAAATGCACACTGTGTTCTGTGCTACTCAGCATTTCTGATAGTGACACAGCTTCGTTCCCAGATCTGTCTTGCTTTTACTAAGATGAGGAGTCATAAAGAGAGCTGGGAATGAAATCATCATTTACAAAACTGCAGATGATATAAAGTATTAGTTGCATAAGCAGAGAGTTTTGCTGAACCAAGAAATCACTGCAAAATACACGTGAATATGTGTTTTTCACCAAATGAAGTTTAATGTGGCTACATACTCCTTCTGCAGGACTTCACATACTCCCCATCCCTCTGAAGACCTGAAAGAAGGCAAAACATGGTTGTTGAGAGAATCTGGAATCCAGCTTCCTTCTCTTGCTCACTGTCTCCCTCCAAATCCCACTCCTTCAGCGGGCCTGGCTGCAATTTGTCCTGTGCCAATGACAAAAATTATAAAAATAGCAAATACAGTTCAATTCCTCTCTACAGGCACTACAGGGCTGCCATGAGTTCAGTCTATGAACAGTATGTGTTCCCTGAACCATGCTGGGAATACAATATTCACCCTGTTCATGTGAACAATTGTTGTGTATAAACAAGGCAAAGGCATAATGTCTGTCAACAACCCAGCTCTAGAATGCATTAAAAAAACTCAAAGTCTTTCAAGAAAGACCCTATAAACAAGCTTCCTACAGAAATCTTCCACAAATTAAATATAGCAAGTATATAAACAAAAAAAMCCCCTAAAATCCACATATTTAGTTAATGCTACTTAATACTTGGCTAAGTTTACTCTTCTTTCTGTCTTCAACCCTGTAATGTGTTAAATGCTTTCTCCTGTGCAACTAGCTGACTCTGAAGTATTTGCAAATAGAAAACTTTCCTAATCAGATGGATTTAAATAATACAAACTGGAAGTTCTTGATAAATTTCATCAAGCTTAAACCTTAGTATTTGCTGTTTTACTGAAATATTTGCACCATAAATTAAAGCTTAGAAGTTGGAACATCTGCAAAAACAAACTGAACATTGTTTTTAGATTTTCTTCTGAATCATTCTTTGATTAGCTTTCCAGTGAAGAACCTCTCTGGGAGTATAAGTAGGTATCTTTCTCTTTCCATCAAGCTCTTTGTGTTTGGTTATTTACTACCAGCTGTTCATGTTAAGAACTGCAAAGATTCACAGGGATCTGTGAGTGTGTGGTAGGTAATAAATCTGCCAAAGATTATCAAGGTTTGTGTATTTTAACATACTGTGATGTGTCTTTAATCTCTCTAAGTCTTAAGAAAAAGAAATTCTGTCTCTTTATAAAAGATCCATTATGTACATGAAGATAATGCTGTTTGCGGTTTAATTCTCATGTCAAACCTTATTTTTGCTGATGGTTTCTTGGCATGAACTACAGAAAGGTCAAACAGGAGATATGTCTTTGCACTGTACAATCAGACAAAACCAGACCTTTTCAGTGTTGCAGAACTGCTTCATAACATCTTGAGATTCCTTTTTAAGCTGAAATTTTAAAATGATAACTAACAATTTTAAAGTGATTACTAACACATGTAAATGAAAAGTGTAATTTGCAAAATTACTAACACTTGCCACAAGCAAAAATATTAGTGTTTGTTTGCTTAATTGAAAGGATACTCAGATATGCATTATTTTGTTCTTTTCTGATCCTAGGCTTAGTGCAATAGTAGAGGCTTTACTGCCTTCATGTTTTACAAAGTAGTGATGATAAGTCTTAAATCCCTGCATAGCACTAAAAAGCAGGGAAAACAATCCTTCTGGAGATGGAAAAGAAATGAGACAATTTCTCCACGGTTCCATATAGGGTCTTTAAAAGTTTAAAGGCAGGTTTGTCCAAGTTTAACCTTTATAACACAGCTTCACACTCTTTCCTTGTCACTGTAAATTCTGACTATATCACATGGCTTTCATCATGGTAGTTAATCTGCAGAAAAATGGTTAGACATTCACATTACTTGTATTAGAAATATGTTGTTCTGTTATTCCATATTATTAGGTCTTGATTCTTCTTTTCATATGAACTAACTCTTTTCCAAGTGCACGGTCAAATCCAGTCTGTGCTATATTACATGACAGAAACAYCATAGATATCTACATGGGACACAACAAAATGACTCTGTCAGTTGGATTTTTTTTCCCTCTCTGTGAAGGAAATGAAAATTGGAACTTGCATCTCTGCATCTCCCTTTTTTCCACTCCTTTATTTACACCTCATGATCTTAAATCAATAACTGTCACTTTCATTTTTAAACATTTACAAATGTACATTTATTTTCATGGCATTTTTGTGCAGTATTGTGCATTATTGCACATCTTATTGGAAATTTGATAAACACTTATTTTAAAATTACTTCTATCTCTATTAGCTTATTAATAATGTATATCTAATATATCCTGTCCTTGAAATGTACTGAATTTGTTATGGCATGTCTTTAATTAAGCTAAGAAATTCAAATGCAAACAGATATTCCTCCTTTATTTATGATTTGCCTTTGAAAAAAGGAAAAATATTTCTYGGTAAGGTGCAGGGCAAAAAGGGAAGCTTATTATTTCTGCTATGGCTTGTCTTTTGCTGGTACTCAGCCGCTGTCACTACAAAGACACCATAACATTTTGATATCAGATTACCGTTGTACTGTTTCATATAATATTTCAAGCACGAACTGTATCCATTTCATGGATAGAGGGTTTGTGCTTAAAACTCACAATTTCAATATAAACAAATCTTTTGTTTCAGTTGTGGATTGCATTAGAAAATTAGTTTTCAGATCTAGGTCTACATGCTCCCAAAGATTTAATTCAACCATCTTGTTCCCTTTCTTTTTATTTTTTCCTGCAGGCTTCCCTGTTGCTCAAACATCTTCAGTTTCTTACCTCTGATTACTACTGAGGATGACTCCTAAATCAAAACTGACTGTATTTCTCTCTTTTGTTTTGGTAGGACAATTCAGATCAAAACACCTGTTCTCCATTTCACCAAGAAGTTTGAAGTTATAAGGGAGACAATGTTATAAGGAAAGACAGGCCTTAGGTAAAGACTCATAATTCATTCCAGTTCTTGCTGAATTAGGCATACCAATCTTGCATGTGATGACATGCAACTTACATGTAGAAATCAGTAAGTAGATGGGATCTTACTCTTCTTCAAGCCTATTCCTCAGGTGAATACTTTGACATAAATGGCCTCTATATGTTAATCAAGTACCATTTTTTTCTGACTTATTCTCTAAAGATGGATAAAATAAAGRTAAAATGGAAATATTCTCATTCCACTGTTTAGATCCCACAAAAGTACCCTTGAAGCAGACCTTGTAGATGTATGTGTCTCTTCATATTTCACCTCTGTCTGTGCATCTCTGTGTTTTTTATTCCTGAAATTCAAAAGAATACCATACCCTTTATCACTAAATATTTCTTGTGTTGTACATCTGGTTGAACTTTTTTTCTGTTGAACTCTCAGTGAACTACTTCACTGAAGCTGCCCAAAGCTGAGTAGAATTCAGAACTAAATGCACCTTTAGTGTACAGATTTTCTGCTTAATGRGATGGAAATAGAAAGTAAAGACTATTCCACTCTTTTAAAATAAGTGAAAGTTCATTTGGAGAGAGTTCATTGCATTTGTTGCAGGTAGAGTGAAAGAGGTCTCTCAGGAGAGACTTGAAAAAGACCCAGAGGAATACTCAATGTCCAGAGTCAAAAGACTTAGGTGATGCTCTGCTCCACAGAAATATAGATAGTCAAATGGACACGGTCCTCAAATGAGTTTCTGAGTCTTAAATCAGGTGTGTGAATCAATGACACTCTCTGTAGCTGAGACAAATAAGCAATATAAGTAAAAAAAGCAAATAAGGCATCACTAGTGTTCAGAATAGTCAGCCCAAAGGGAGTCTTAATGCAGACAAACAAAAGTTTGAGGAACAAGTTCTACAGGCATTTGTCTCAGGACTACTCTGATGTACCGCTATGAACTTGAAACTTAGAATTTGAGTCATTTTCTTATTTCATTTCTCTACAAGGTATTATTTCCTACTAAAATGGCAATAGCCATCTTCTTATTCATAACAGCAGTGAAAGCCCTTTTCCAGGGAGTGGATCACATTTCCACACTCCTTTGTTCACCAAAAGACTAAACGGAGTTTTCAGCATTCCTATCTTGAAGCTGGGCCTCACTTGCCACTAGGGAATTGGGAACTGTCTCTAGTCGATGTTTAAGAAAAGTAAACTTCAGTCAACTTTTATAACTTGATGGATCATTTTACTGTTTGTTAAAAGTGTGGTTCAATTGCTCCTGTTGGTGAATGATAAGCAGTTCTGCCCTTGCTTAGTCTGCAAGGAAATGTGTCAGTTGAGTAACATGAAGGCTTCTGCACAACATTGAGCCTCTAAAGCTGCTGAAACAGCTACTAATCCTAGTACTTTAGCAGTTTCTTTAGTGAAGTAAAAAAACATTAGAAAACAGACAAGAATGATGCAATTTAAGGTCTCTATAAAATAGTTGTTCTTTGCTCACTGGCAGCCAATGTTCCTCATTGTTCATTGGTAAGAAGTGAGGGGTTTTGACGTATAACACTTTTCTCATGCCAGCTTCAGCACTAGAGGTGTCTGCAACTTGCCACTTTAACTCATATTTGTGTGAATATCCAGAAGAAGTTGCAGAGAACCTCTTGGACAGCCTGCAGCCAATTTGTCCTGTTTCGAAACAATTGATGTCTGTAGCAGATATCTATTACAGGCCAGGAGCTTAATCTTGACTTTTCACAACCTCTTGTAAATCAGAAAGAATGCTGTTGTGACATTTAATGCATCTATCTGCTATGCTATTGTCATATTTTTACTCAGCTTCTGTAATACAGTGGTCCTAGAGGTACTGTGGAGATCTGAGTTGCACTAAACTAAACACTCTGCAAACAGAATTATGGTCTCTGCTGAAACAGTATGTAGTTAAAATACTTGTCTCCCAGGAGACACTGGAAAACTAAACTGAATGAACTCAATGTGTGAAATTAAACCATGTTTGTTAAAATATACCAAGCCCTGCAGGTTTCCCCCTCGAAAAAAGTCTGCTTCTGCTCACTACCATTTAAGTCATAGAGGAGTTAATTGCAACATTTTTGGGTGTTCCCAAACCTGAATTTGGAAAGATATGTGGGAAGACTATAACAAGAGGTAAACAATTAAAACCAGAGCCTTCTGCCTTTGACATGTTGATTCTCCTGCTTATTTTCTGGATGGGATCTTTGCATGTGTATAACATCTTTAGGATAATCTGGTATAGATTTACTGACAGAGTCAAGATGTGTGAGAGCCCCTTATTAGCAGGACAACCTGCTCTGATCTGCTGATCTTCTGTGGGTCCCAGCCAAACAGCCTCAGGGTATGCTCAGAGCATATGCGCCCTCTCCGCATGGTTAGAACAAGCCAGACATATACAAAGTGCAGGTGATTAATGCTCTGCTCAATATGCAGTTCTCATAAAAGAAGTCCAGTGCATCCCAAAGGTGTTAGASCCTCAGAGCTGCACAGTCTCGTTTTCTTCCCAGATATACTGAGTGAAGATGGGGAACCACATTAATGTGAATGTGGTTACATCCTGGTGTAGAATCCTGGGCTGCATCGTGGCCAGCAGGGTGAGGGAGGGGATTCTGCCCCTCTACTCTGCTCTCATGAGAACCCACTTGACCACTGCATCCAGCTCTGGAGCCACTAAGCTAAGAGAGACGTGGAACTGCTGGAGTAAGTTCAGAGGGGCTGATAAAAGGACTGGAGCACCTCCCCTATGAAGACAGGCTGAGTATGTTGGGGCTGGAGAAGAGAAAGTTACGTGGAGACCTCATAACAACCTTCCAGTATCTGAAGGGGGCCTACAGGGAAGCCAGAGACAGACTCTTTTTCAGAAATTGTAGTGATAGGACAAGGAGTAATGGGTACAAATTGGAAGAGGGGAAATTTAGGTTAGATGTACAGAAGAAAATTCTTTCTGGGCATGTGGTGAAGCACAAGAACAGGTTGCCCAAAGAGGCTGTGAACACCCTAACCTTGACAGTGTTCAAAGCCATGTTGGAAAAGGCCTTGAGCAACATGGCTGAGTGGAAGGTRTCCCTACCCATGGTTGGGAGGGGGGGTTGAGACCAAATGATTTTTAAGGTCCCTTCCAATCCCTTAGCATTCTATGATTCTACAGGTCCTCCATCAGTTGTGTTGTGTCTATTCCTCCTGAAAGTCCTTACTGCAGTATTCACGCAGGGGCATGACTCCGCCGCCAAGATGGAGAAATGCAAAAGCCTTTATTGCGCAGTAAAATATTCCCTAAATACCAGCACTCAACAGGATATCACATCATATAAACAGGAAAGATGTTCACCTCAGTGTCCCCCAATCACCTGGGATAGTGCACAGACATTGCCTATTATGGTAACAGGTAAACAATACCCTATAAGGTCACAAACTACAATTATCACATATCATAGGTCCAGCACTGTCCAGAAACCCACAATCCTCTCTCAGCCCATCCCCGGTGACCTGGATGCACTCCCAGGATCACCTCCGAGGCCAAGAAAGAGGCTCTCTCTCTGGTCCTCTGGGCCTATCTCTCTTCCAGCACATAGTGCACCCCAACACTTACAAGAAGATTCACCTTGTTCTGAGCTATCAAAACAGTCCTCCAAGTATCCTGATATCCTTAGAGTCCTCTGTATATTTTCAAATATTCAAATATGTTATTCATACAGATGATAGTAGGACTACCAGATATCTAGATTTGTATGACAATTTGTGAGTACATTTGCCATGGGTGTGATAGATAGATAGATAGATAGATAGATAGATAGATAGATAGATAGATTTGGAATTGCAGTGGTAGTCAGGTAAGCAGAGTGCTTGAAAATATTACTTTTATGAGAAACTTATGGTAAGCGTGCATTAAAAAGTGGTCCAGAGCAATAAAAGGCATTAACAGATATGATATGATGAAGAGAAACAGAGCCTAATGAGGGACTTGAAGAATTCAGTGGAAGTCTTTTGGCTCATTTCAGTGCGATGTGGAACAACCCCAAAATACAGATCAACACATGTATGCCAATATTTATTTCTTAGGGACAAAAAAAAATCCAACAAAAACTGAAACAACCAACCACCAGCAAAAAAAGAGGAAGGACAGGAGAAATCAAAGCTGCAGGAAATCTCATAAAGGCACTAGAGTTGTGTTCAGAGAGTCTTATCACTAAGTAACCATGTAATACTGCATAAATACATCTCCTGATATTTGCTGGATCTGGGGATGTATGTACTTTGCATATGTACCACAAAGCCTTTTCTGCAATAGCCAAAGTGTTTCCCATCTGCAATCTATGAACTTTTCCCAGCTTTCATATCTCAGCTCACAGAAGATCAAGACAGTAATACTTTTTTTTTTTTTGGTGTCCATATTATGCTGAAGTTAATATTAGACCACAGAGTTGCCTTATGGCCTTAAAAATCTGGTAAAATACGTTCAAAAAACCAAGATAGCAAATGACAGTTACTCAGTTAGATATCACTGAGTTAGATAATGGTATGGACTGAGATCACTCTGCCTRGATAACTCAAGCATGCCAGGCTGGAGCAGGATTTTTTAGGATACATAAAACTTAGGGCATGGTCAAAGACACTAAATACATGTGTATGTGCAATATGTATGCCTTGACACATGTACAAGGGCTTATTTCCACTTATTTGACATCTGTGGGATGAGTTTCTCTCATGGTTTAAGTAGACTTCTTTTTTTTGTCTCATAAACCATCTTCCTCATCTTCCTCATCCTATGGCTTTTTCTGTTGTACCCAGTTACCAAAGGGAAGTATTGATTTCTGAATGCCTAGAAAAGCAAGAATAGCATAGAAAAGGAGATTTTGTAAAACATGAGAATAGTGTTCTAACTGGAGATACTTTTCAAGAGAAAAGATGTTGACAGCTTTAACTTCTATTAAGGGAAAGAAATCAAATCCTTGTCAGTGTGGTATGAAATCACGTCCATGTTTCTGTTTCAGTGACTGAGATTTTTAAAATCTTTTGTTTGGAAGAATTGAAGGTGGTGAGGAATATTTTACATATTTCCATGAAACAAAGCTATCTAGTCATCATGTAAACACTCAGCATAAAAAATTTCATTTTTTTTATTTGTCTGATATGCCTCCCTGACAACAACCTGGGGCCTAAATGAATTTTTWTAGCCTCGAAGCAGCAGTTTATTGTATAGGTCAAAGATTAAATGTACTCTTACATCAGTTTCAGCACTTCCTAATTTACATCTTATGTTACATGCATTCYGGAAATGTAATTTCAAGATAAAGACCAACGCTTTACAACTGGTAGTGAGTAATTATGGGAAAGCATACGTGCACTGTGGTGTGAGGCCTCTGCCAAAGCAAAGTGGAAAAATCATAGTCCATCTGACTAAGAAAAATGTTACATTTTCCAGCAAATCCACAATCATGTGTCCAAACAGTTCACAACTTCAGCTCAACACACTTCAAGCACTCTTTCTTTTTGAGTATGATGACCTCAAAGGCTAAAGGAAAAAGTGTTAAATTAAAAAAAGAAAAAAAATTACTTTGTAGACAGAGAACAAGTTCTTCTCTTTTATAAATGGAGAGTAACAGAGGAGTAGAAYCAGATGCATGAAAATTATTAACTAAAAAACAAAGGGTGTCAGACAACTAGTGAATTGCTTATAGCTTATATAATTAAACCTATGCTCCAATAAGAATGGTACAATCAGAAGGGCATTGTTATATTCATGAATAGAGCTCTCTGTCTGATGTAACTTTTTCATATATTCAGAGAAGTTAAATGGTTCATCAAAATATCACTCATCAGAGTGAAACCTGGCTCAAATTTGTACCACCCAAGAAAACAATCTGGCTCTTATCTACAAAAGTTACAAAACTGTAAGGGCTTTGCAGTGAAAGAAGAAAGTTCATGGCAGTCAACTTCCCTTGTGTTTGCACTTCCTTGTGGCTGAASTGTACAGTATATATAAGTCAGTGAGATTGCATCCATAACCTGATTACATGTTTGCATGACCAGAGTCATGCTATCAGAGATTAGATGGATTTAAAATTAAAATCATGATTTGCATATATATACTCTTAGTGCATAAAGAGGACAAGAAAGTCTACCCAGGGATCAGTTTATAAATGAAACCTTTTAAGTATCTCATAAAATTCTGTGGGAAAGTCCCTAAAACTTTTTAAAATSGTTTTGGTTCTACATGATTTGCACAGCACACATGTCTTTCTGTTTAAGCATGAGCTGATCTTCCCGGTGAAGTTAAAAGCAATCACAATCTACAGGCATTGCCTGGTTAAGGACCAAAACTGCTGGGAATCAGTTTCTCTTTGAGAAGCTCTTACAGATTCCAGTCTGAAYGCTGGAAAACTCGTGCTTCAGTTCAGATGAGTTGATATGTCATGAACCCTGCTGAAGAGTCTGTCAGTTTTGAACTATAATAGAAATGAGCACAAGGGAAATTTTATCCAGAGTTGTGGGGCTTCTCTCACTTCCCATATATTCTGTCATTTGACTCTTTCTAAAGACTATCTGTTGATTGACATATACACATGTACTGCTCTCCTCCATATTTTTACTTATCTTGTTCCAAGCTGCGATAATCATCCATTTTGTCCCGCAAAATTTGGGTTTCTCCTCACACTGCAATAAAAGCAAAACAAAGAGAAAGAGTTTTCAGCTTCTTTCTCTTCCAAAGTCTTGAAAGAATGACACTTAAAAGGTAGAATGCATACACCACAYAAACAGCAACAAAAATTTCCTACTTTCGTCATTTCCCTCCTTCAAACCCTGCATCACTCCAGTAGGGTGAGCCTTCACCTTAGACTTCCATTTAAATAACAGACCTTTCTAACTTACAATATTTCCTCTTGCAGCTGATGTCTGTGCCTATGCCAGCCTTAAAAAACGTTCGTGTCATTAGTGATTTAAGCATTCGGTTTGTAACTGGTTTGTAATTTTGGGGGTAAATGGTTGCTACTTAGGTACCATTGCTGAATTCATGACTTGGTGGCATTTTTTTTCATCCACTTGTAAATGCAGGTTCCGCAAAAGCCAAAATTTCTTAGAGTAATCCTACTTTACATTATATCCCTTCCAGAAGACACAAGCAACATATATTGCCAGTAGATAGTAAAGCATCCTTTGTCTAGTTCATTAACATGAGATGGAGATTATCTTTCTAAATGACAGTGATGTTTGTCACAGTTTCTTTAAGCACAGACAAGATGTTTATGGGGTTTTTACAATTTTTTAGTAACTTGACTAAAATGTGTTTTGCATTTAAGAAGTCTTTAAAAGCTGCAATGTTTCATCATTTAACATTTTTTTCATGTTTCGTAGAGCTACTAGGATAAATTTTCCATGTTACAGGCAGGGATTTGGCCACATGTTCCTCATTATTTCCAATGAGATTCAGATGGCTAACTCACCGCCTTGACTTTGAATATTTATATGTATGTGTACACCTATTGCTGTGTTTCACTGGAGCTGCTACTCTCTGAGGATCAAGAATACTTATTTCTACCTGGAAATCTTCTAGTACTTGCTGCCTTTTTTCTGAAGAACCTTTGAGGCAAATTTTGATCCACCAACGATTTCACTGCACGTGTGTCCTTATTTATTCACTCTTCACAAGTACTTCTCTGAGGAAGTTTATTTTGAGCATTTTTGGAATGAATGCTCATTTTTCAAGCAGACAGCTTGCTAAAACAATAGTCACTCACGTGTATTAATAGTTATGGTCTTTTTTGAAAAGATATACAAACACCACTATGTGAGCCAGGAGATTAATCAAGCACCATGAACAAAGATGGTGGATTTTCACACACGGTCACTATCAAAGAACTTTTGGAGAAGTTTCTTTGCTGCTTGTGAAATTATGCAGCAGGATAATTATGAACATGAAGACTAATTTTGCAGAAATTGAAAGCAGAACAAGCCGCCTTCTGCTACGTCTTCCAAGAAAGCTGACAGGTGAAGAGCAGAACATACTGAGAGATAATAGTGTTAAATCTTTCTGCATTTGCTCAACAATATCAGTCAGAGTTCTTCATTAAAGTGACTTTGTMCTATTTAGTGGATGGAAAGGTGATTCAAGAGTAAAAACCACTGCATTTTATCATCACTGGTAGTCAATAAAAATTGACCTCTCAAATTGACTTCAGTGTACCTCAAGCCTGCATAGCTGGAGATGGGCCCAAAAATCTACCTTGACTCACTTGATGAAAACACACCTAAATTTTTTAATTGCTTAGGTTTCACAAATTACAGCTAAGTCAATATGAATCATAAGTACTTGGAACATGTAAATATCAGAAAACTTTCACTGAGATGTCACAGTATCCTATAGTGACCAGAGTGGAACTACATACTCCCTGCTTTTCTTTTGAAATGATTGCACCTCATGACATTGACATTGTTTCGTATCTAAAAACATGCTTTTTTAAATGAAACAAAACCAAAACCAAAAAATGCCAAACAACTTCCCATCTCTAAATTTAAGCAGAAAATACAGAATATAGAATACAGAAATATATGTAGAAAGTTCAGTGCTCCCAGCATAACAAATTAAATTATTGAAGAGAGACTCTCTCCTACTTTGTAACAGTATATTTATAAGGCAGACCCTTTCTTTTCCTTCTACTTTCCAAGAGTCTAACTTCTTTGTCGTGAGTAAGGCTTAGCTATGAGCCTGTTCTCTCTTCTCAGAGTATCTTACACCCCTCCAAGATGCTCACCCTGACTCTTCTAGCAGCAACCAGGCCAAGGCACATGAGTAGCTCTCCTCTCAGCTGCTTGCTTTCATGGCCCGTGAGCTGTATATCCCATACAGAGTGTTTACAGAGCAAACTGAAAACAAACACATTAAACAGTGTTGCTGTCTATGACAAGGTGCCTAAATATTTATTCAGGAGCTGAACATCCAAAATGAACCAACTTTAAGAATTAAAAATCCAAACAAATTTACAAAAAAAGCGCATGTGCTTCTAATTGTTCTTGCTTGAGCAGAATGACGGAATTGTTAAGGCTGGAAAAAACATATAAGATCATCCAGTCCAACCATTATACCAGCACCACTTTGTTCACCACCAAACCAGATCCCCAAGTGCCACATCCACATGCCTTTTGTATACCTCCAGGGATGGTGACTTCACCACTACTCTGGGCAGCCTGTTTTAATGCCTGACCACCCTTTCAGGGAAGAAAATTTTCCTAGTATCCAAGCTAAACCTCCACTGGCACATCTCGAAGCCACTTCCAGTCATCCTGTCACTTGCTACCTGGGAGAAAAGACTGATTCCTTCCCACTACAGCCTCCTTTCTGCCAGCTGTACAGAACAATAAGGTGTCCACTGAGACTTCTTTTCTCCAGGCTAAACAGCTCCAGCTTCCTCAGCTGCACAGGACTTTTGCTCCAGACCCTTCACCAGCTTTGTTGCCCTTCTCTGGACTCATTCCAGCACCTCAATGTCTTTCTTGTAGTGAGGGGCCCAGAACTGGGCACAGGATTCAAGGTGTGGCCTCACCAATGCCAAGGAGAGAGGGACAGTGAAAGGACATGACACTGTAATGCAGTCAGTAATGTGTTTTGTCCCTGAAGTTTCTTCACCAGTGCCATATGAAGTAGCATGCTCACAGGGCGTACTGGGCAGTGATGAATTACATTTTTTAGCAYAGGGAAGCCAAAGTACTTCCTTCCCTCTCAGGTGAAACCACAACCTCTTCCTGTTTGTTTGAGGAATTTGCCCTCACCGGCTCAATTTCCCTCCCTCCTCCTCTCAGATGTACAAACTACCACATGYACAACATAATCCAGACAAGGTATTCGGTTTTCATTTGTATTTTTCCCATCCTGTTTTCTGCAGCAGAACCATCTATGGCTGCATCCACTACGCAATCTTGCATCAATTACACAATCATTTAGATTATTTGCTACACTGACAGAATACAAAGTGAGGAAGGGAAACAATCTCCCTGTAATACTGACATCAGACACCACATTCTTGAGAAAGCTCAAGTTTTTAAAAGAATTTTTCTTCAAACAAACCCAGACACCTATAATGAARAAGGTCTATTTGTTCCTTCTCTATCCAGTGCAAAAACTGCCATTCACCACAAAGACACCAGTGTTGCAGACAACTTAATTTTAAATGTTCTCAAGGGAATTTTCCAGAAATCTATTATTTTTATTACTATATCCACGTTTTCCTGTAGAGTGTGCTAGGTTTTATCCATATACACTTGATCATAGTCCTTACATCTTCACTATTAAACCACCAATTTGTTGTTTCTGCCAATTTTCCCCAAATGTTCTGACTTAATTTCCTTGTTTTCACATCTGTTTTTGAATCCAAATTCTAACCTTCTTTTTTAATCAGCATCATCTCATTTTTGGATGTTGATGCACCCTTAGTACTTACAGTATGTCATCATGCCTATTCCCTTCAGACCAGTGGATTATCTCCTCAATAAAGTAAGTTGATGGGAGTCTCTCAGGACTTTCTGCTTCAAGGTACTAAGCAGAGAAATTATTTTTTTTGTTCAGAGGACAGACACAGAGAAACTAAAGATGGCAACTAAAAAGACTAATTTCTAAATATGGGTTTGTTTGTGTGGGAATTCAAAGTGCAGAGAATATTTCTCTGCCTGTTTTGAATGGTTCTACTCCCCTGGACAACACTCTTTGACCTTCGTCCATGGAGATAATTGCCTACCCTCTGGGAAGAAGTAGAATCTACACTGGTGTGAATTAGGTGATAGAACATTATGTAAGATTGTCACAAAGTGAAAAATTTAGAGGTGTTGGGTTTGTTAATATAGTGAATAGATAAAAAGCAAAAACTTTAAAATGGAGGATTGTTATTGTTCCCCAGACCTTCTTTTTCTTCTATTATTCCATATTCTGCAGTAGAAGTAGTTTAGGGTGATTGGATAAAAAAATTCCGCAGTTCCTCTTTACATGACAAGGTGATTTATTGAACATTGGTGGAAAAGTAAAAATATCTTTCCTTTTGGGTTTTCATTGGGTGATTTACCTTTAAAAGACTGTGTAATCTTGATAATTTGGCTTTCTCTTGCATTCTCTGCTCTGTGCTGTGTCTGGGTCACGTCAGTGACTCTGTTTCTCTGATAAGACTTAATGAACAACTATCTGAAAGCAGAAAACGTGAAGGTCCCATTCGTCTTCTGGATTTCTGGCAAGGACTCTAAAAATCTCCCCCATCCGGGGAGGCATAATTAAGGCACGGAAAAGTGTCAATTTGTTTGCACATTCTTGTTTCCATGCCATATTTCTCTCACTACAAACACATCATGGTAAATTAAAATTTTCATTTTTCATACATTTCTCAAAAATACTATAATTCTCTGTTAAAAAATGTTCCTAGAAAAAAAATCTTAACCACAAAATTTCATCCACATCTAGAAATGAATATCGGAACTTTAAGAGTTTTTAAGGAGAGTGAATAGTGTCATTGTATTCAATGTCATTTATTGTGTGTATCAAGTTAATCAGTTAGTTTTTCTTCTAACTGCCTTGATTTTCTATTTTTTTAATCTCTGTAAACAGACCAGTTACAGTTTATTCTTTTTTTGTTGATAACACAGTCCTCAAATTTTAACTAACTATCCAAGGTATATATCCTGCAGGATAAGATAAATAGGTATTATATTTGTCCTCCATGGCATGATTTCTCCACGGAGATATTTTAAAATTGCATTGGTGGTTTTCTTCCGTAACATGATGTAAAATCCTACTATGCTTTGTTTGCTGTCTAATATAATCTCAGAGATACTTTTGGCATTCCTGTTTTCCAATTTCTCTTCTGCAGTTTTGCAGGGCTTTTGAATTATTTTTTTATATCTGTCAACTTATATTTTACTAATGTTGCTCTCTATGTATTTGCTAACAGCTCTGGAACTTCTTTGTAATCTTCTGTGTTGTCTGGTTTTTACAAATTTATATTGTATGGAAATTCACTACAAATTCATTAACATATCTGTAGTTTTTCTTCTACAACATTCATGAGTTTGAAAGTTAAAAGTACAACTGATGGAATTTCTCAATATGTAACAAATTCCAGTGGGAGTCAGTTTTTGCTGATCATCGTTACTTCTTCTGATCACCATGTCGACCTTCAGGTTATTTCTCATATCATTGTTTAAGAATTTTGCCCTTAAATTAGTACTGTGAAAATATACAGTGCTCACATACACAGGCAGTACTTATGAAATCAAAATCATATGCCAGGAAAGTGTGAGAACAGTAGTCTACTGGGCTGCAATTTGTTTTTTCTTTCCAACTTTCAAGTATCAAATGTAACAAAAAATTCCAAAGTGCTGAAGAATTGGAGAGTACAAGAATGTCAGAGCAAGAGCATTGAAAGATAGAATCACAGAATATTCTGAGTTGGAGGGGACCCACAAGATAAAGCAGTAAAATTCCAGATGCGTTTGCAACAATGAGAAAGGGACTGGGTCAAAGACTGAACATCAGTTTCTGGTAGATATGGAAGAATTTTTGGGCATCTGTGGGTACAGGGTTGATTTTGTTAGCTTACCTGAAAGTTACATTTTCACTTTGTAAGTCAGATTTTCACTTCTGATCTTTGATTTTCTCTTTAACTATTTTGTATTGCTTTGTATTGGACTTCTTTCTGTAGGAAGTGATACTTCTCTGGAGTTAGAATCCAGTAATCTTTTATAAAGTCCATATCAGACACTTTTTGATGCAATGAAGGTAGCAACATAATTAATCAATAGAGATTTAAGCAATCAGTTCAAGCCAGTTAAACAATGCTTGATTACCTTGGGAAGACTGCTTTTTAATTAGACAGAGAAAAATTGTTATTACTTTTTTTTAAAATCTGTTTCTTGTATTTGAATCTATGCAGGTCTTTTTTATTTTACAAAACAATTAATAAATGCTCAGCAATAGGCTTACAGTAACCTTATATAATTCTATATTCACAAATTGCAAACTTGAAAATATTCTACAGGTTTTGATAATAAATTCTTCCTGTAACACTTTCTTAGGATTTTTCATGCAATCGTCGTGCTTACATATTGCATATCAAAATTAAATACGACAGTTAAAGTACTTTTGGCCCTGCTAGAAACACACCACACTAAAAATTAACCATTAAGGATTAAGTCTTGGATACATCAAAGCAGTTAATCACATATATAATCTCATGGAATTTATCAATTCAACACATAATTAGGACCTTTACTGGGCCAGATCTTCAGATTGTAATTGGAACAAGATGGAGAAATTTAAATAGACTTTGGTTGGTTGGTTTTGGGGTTTGTTTGCTTGTTTGTTTTTGCTGGATTTGGTTGCTGTTGTTGTTGCTTTTGTTGTTTCATTGCTTTTGGGAGCAATTTCTGGGAAGGGGTTGTTTGGTTGGGTTTTTTTGGTTCAGTTTGGTTTGGTTTGGTTTATATTTAGGATGAGTATGACTCACTTGTTAACACTGTATTGTAATGTCTTTCTGTCTTATATCTTGTACTTTGTGTAGTCATATTGTACTCAAAGGCTTACCTCAGCTACTGAGAACTATCATAAGCATCTTATAAAAACAAGTGGACTGATCAGAGAAACTACAAACTGCGGCGTAGTACAGCCCGTTCAGATTGATTTCTTCACCACTTGAAAGTCACAAACTTCCTCTATTAAAAATATACTTCCCGAAATTTTTAAAGAGAGGAAAATTTGAAAAGCTTTATGTATAATTTTTAAGAAACAGTAATTTCAGTCTTAGTTTCCACTATTTAAGTGAATAACTTCCACATAAATGTACATTATTTTTTGAAAACACTAAGAAATGTTAACTGAATTTCTTCACAGTTGGCCTTCTCATAGGTATTAAGTGGGGTACTCAAACTCTGAGGCTGCAGAATCACAAATCACTCAAGAACAAATACTCTGAGACTTTCACATCAGTAAAATTTGTCCTAATTTTCTTACGATAATCACTATTTGATATCAACATAGGAGTTCAAGCTAAAATATTATATTCAAACTGTATATCTTCTATTATTTCAATATATTTAAGATATCCAGACACTTTTAACAAAAAACTCCAAGCAACATTTTAAAAATTCAGTAAGGGGAAAAGGCTTCTAAGTGTTTTCACTTTCTAGAAATTTAAATTAATATAAAGCATATTTCCATGCCCATGAATGTCATCACAGCCAAGATTTTAGTACATTCTTTGTATAAGAAGCCAATCTGAACCATTTGAACTTTTATTAGTGGAAAACTCATAGTTGAAATGATTGAATACAAACCCAGGTTGCAGAGACATTCCAACTGCATATGACTTCCCTCCACATGTTTAAGAAATGCAGTCACAGTTTTCTGTACTAATTTGGTGGTCGTAATATCACCAGGTCTAAAATTACCATGGCACCTTGGTTCTTTTTCATTGCAGAATGGTTGCTTTACTTATTTATTAAAAAATATTCTAAAAAACTTACCATTACCTTTAAACAAACAAACAAATAAAAAGGATGGAGACAAGCGCTTTTTGTTTTTATCCCTTTTCCAGCTCAGGATTTCAGTCGTGCTACAAAAACAGGAGGAAGCATCTGTCCTAGAGTGCTGTAAATTCTATCAGGAATTAACTTGTACAAATTCAAGCATTCTATTTCTGATCTACTACGGAAATGTGTTTTGCAATTAAGTTGCCAACAGTCAACTCCACGGATTGGCTTTGGATAACATTCAAATCTTCCCAAGAATACTAGAGTCCTTTCCTAATTGGCCAATATTTTGTTATTTAATATAACATAGAGCCATTTATTTTTACGTATAAATCATTCAGTAACAATGAAGATTTTAAAGATCATTTTACTCAGATTTTATCCTCCAAAACCTTTATCACACAGCTRCTTTCACAAGCTGCTACCAATTAATTGTGAAACAGGGAAACTCTTCTCTTACAGTAGACAGGCTGTGCAGAGGAATGTCCTTCCTAATGGAGGAACCCAGCTTTATAGAAATTTCTTCTTTGATTACCAGGAGCTGCAGAATTAGACCCACATGACTGAACAAACACTGTCTGGCCATTCCTAACATCTTTTGCAGCAAGGGGCAATTTTTTGCAGTTTTGTTCTGTCAGTCATAAACTGATATTTTCTTCTTTGGGTCTCTTTTCTGACTTCACTTAAATGAGTGAGAGAAGAAACTTTTATTTAGAGATTATACCATACAGTAAATAGCTTATCAAATATATTTAGGACTCTTCTTCACAATGTGGAATTGAATCTGGCATTGAAGCCATGTAAAAGAGAGAGAATCAAGGATGATAAACATACAATGTCTTTATTTCTAAGCAAATAACAATTACAAAAAGAAGCAAAGCTATTATCAGCAATAGTGTGGCCAGCAAAACTATGGTAGTGATCATCCTTCTGTACTCGGCACTGGTGAGGCCACACCTTGAATCCTGTGTTCATTTCTGGGTCCCTCATTACAAGTAGGACATTGAGCTGCTGGAATGAGTCCAGAGAAGGGCAGCAGAGCTGGTGAAGGGTCTGGAGCACAAGTCTTATAAGGAGTATCTAAGGGAGCTGGGGTTGTTTAGCCTGGAGAAAAGGAGGCCCAGGGGAGACTTTACTCCTCTCTACAACTACCTGAAAGGAAGTTGTGGCGAGGTAAGGGTCTATCTCTTCTCCCAGGTAACGAGCGATAGGACAAGATGAAATGGCCTCATGTTGTGCCAGTGGAGGTTTAGATTGGATATTAGGAAAAATTTCTTCCCTGGAAGTGTGATCAGTCATTGAAATGGGCTGCCCATCGAAACCACCATCCCTGGAGGCATTTGAAATACATGTAGATATGACAAGGTTTATTGGTGGATTTTCAGTGCTGGGTTAAAGGTTGGACTCAATGATCCTAATTAGAGGTATTTTCCAAATGGAAAAATCATATAATTCTCTCATTGTGACTGTGGTACAGACAAAATGGCACAGTTAATATATGCATTGGTTTGCAGGATGGAAATTGCTTAGTGGAGGTTAGATGCTCTACTCAGCTGTTGAATTAGCAGGGTGTTGTAACTTCTTCAGTATTTGAAAAGTATTATACACATGAAATAGAGGTGTGTTTTTCAATCAATGCAATATGGTCATTACAAGATGCATAAAGGCAAAAATCAATGAAGGGACTGATGTATCTGCCTGTAGGTAAGCAAAGAAGAAGGGATTTAGCTGACCAAATGGATACATATGACGCGTAAACATGTACAGCAGAGCTGGTCACAACTTTGTAGTCAGTGGAAAGAAATAAACACACCTAGGATCTGGTTCACCCTGTTGTAAAACAGATGTCAGAAATAGGCCACGTGTTCTGAAAATTTCTTCTAAGCCTTGAATAATAATATTTTGTACAGAAATATAAATCTTAATCAATGAAATGGTCATTTGTGCTGAGTCTCATTTTCCCTTAGAGTGCAGCAGTTGAGTTTGTGGACTTGTGCTTTTCCYGGCTCCTGCTGAGAAAAGTGCACAAATAGTAGGAGAAACGTCATGTTTTCAATTCTTTTCAGCATGGTGAGAAACAGGAAGTGACAGAAATAGTATTCTGAGATGACATTGTAGCAAGGGGCTCTCAGATATTATTCTTGAGACTTTGTCACAAATGCCTTATATTATGGTTTTGTGAGTTTGCGGAGTGGGTGAAATGAAAAGCTGTGGAATCCATCCATTTTGTTTTTTCCATTAGAACAAAAAAGGTTTCCTATGACAGGAACAAGATCCAGAAAGGAAGAAACACACTTAGAAAACAAAACTTACATTAAGAATGCTTTGCTGGAAATATTTATGYTTTTCTCCTGGAAATTATACAAAATACAATTTCACAGTGGTATCACTTGAATCAAAGGGTCTCTGAAGGTTAAGATATTGAATGGAGGTCTAAGGTTATCCTTTCTGATGAATTTTGTTTAARAGTACTTGACACATGTTGAAATCTGTTTCTTCCAAAAGTCAAACAAAAACTGGCCTTTCTAAAAATTGCATGAAGTTCAGAAAAACAATCTTTTATGAGGCCAAAGCAATACACMAAGTGCACAAGGAGGATCCTCTTGCTATGTCTCCAAAAGCTGTGTTATCTTTTCATCATGTAGCCTACTGCAATTCTCTCTACAATGAGGGTGTGTGAAACATGCTTTCAGTCACTCTGGTTAACTATAGTGAAAACCTTATGGCATGGTAGGAGTATCAGCCAACCTATAGCCTGGGTTCTTCTAGGAAGACTTTGAGATGCTGGATGAGCATGCTGGGATCACTTATCTCAAGTGTGGGCTCACCCTCACTGGATGTCAGGTACCCACCAGAGTCACTCTATCGCTCCCCTCCACAAGTGGACAGGGGAGAGAAAATATAACAAAGGGTTCATGGATTGAGATGAGGACCAGCAGAGATCACTCACCGATTACCATCATGGGTAAACAGACTTGAGGATATTMATTGAATTTATTGCTAACATAATTAGAGGAGGATAATGAGAAGTAAAACAAGTCTTAAAAAACACCTCCCCCTCACCTCAGCCCTTTCCAAGCTCTACATCTTTCTCCCCAGAAGCACAGGGAGACAGG
Organism: Parotia lawesii; assembly: GCA_003713295.1. NCBI lineage: Eukaryota > Metazoa > Chordata > Aves > Passeriformes > Paradisaeidae > Parotia > Parotia lawesii. The sequence goes on from RAHM01000010.1 coordinate 7,513,766, forward strand.
GAATGAGGGCTATGGTCAGTTCATCACACGTTGCTCCTGCTGCCACTCAGGTAGAAGAGTCCTTCCCCTGCTCCAGTGTGAATTCTCTCCCACAGAAGACAGTCTTCCATGAACTATTCCAACATGAATCGATCCCATGACCGGTGTTTCTTCACAAACTGCTGCTGTGTGGGTCACTTTTCCATGGGGTGCAGTCCTTCAAGGACAAGCTACTTCAACATGGGTCTCCCATAGGGTCACAAGTCCTACCAGGACACCTGGTCCAGCATGGACTCCTCTCTCCATGGGTCTGCAGGTCCCTGCCAGGACCCTGCTCTAATATGGGTGTCCCATGAGGTCACAGCCTCCTCTCAGGCATCCACCTGCTCCAGTATGGGTCTCCTCCAGGGGCTGAGGATGGATCTTTGCACCCCCATGGTCCTCCATGGGTTGCAGGGGCAGAGCTCTTTCACCATGGGCTGCACCATGGACTTCAGGGGAACCTCAGCTCTGGTGCCTAAAGCAGCTCCTCCCCCTCTTTCTCCACTGACCTTGGTGYCTGCAGAGTTGTTCCTGTCACATATTCTCACTCCACTCTTCCCTGGCCACAATTAAAACTGTGCAATAACTTTTTTTTTTTTACCTTCTTAAACATGTTATCACAAAGGTGTTACTGCTATGTCTAACTGGCACAGCCTTGGCACTTCTGTCTTGGAGCTGCCAGGGATAGGCTCTGCTGGACATGCAGGCAACATCTAGGAACTTCTCACAGAAGTCATCCCTGTAGCCCCYGTCCACTACCAAAACCTGTCCATGAARACAAAATACACTGGGATRCATGTACTGCTTGCTTTTGTGAATGTTTGGTTTTGATTCTGGTGTAGTAAACAAAAATATGCCTTAAGCTGTTATGACAGAGAAAAAAAACCCCTCATCTAAAGCTGCTCTCTTGTCACCTGCTGAAAAAAATTACCTCCTTTCCACTATACCTACTAAACTCCTTGTGGGGAAATGCCTTAATATGCTGAAGTAAAATTAGTAGTTATTTCCTATTTAAACTTTTGAAGTTAACCTGTGGTGGGTTTTTGCCCTCAGAGTGGGTTAGAAAGCTAATGTAGTCAGTCAGACTGTGTAGGGTGCCAGTAGCCTCAGGGGATGCAGTGACAAGTAGTTGGAGTGGAAAACTCTCAGCAAAACTGAGTCTGGAAGAGGACAGCTGTTCTCAACCTACTCCAGGCAGGGAGCCTGCTAATGGCAGGCAGACAGGCTGAACCTGGATGAAATGTTTGTCTCTTCAACACACACTCTAACCTGTGAATTTCTAAGTAAACGGGAACACCACTAGGCACCCTGCATGAAGAAAAGCCTGCCTTCTTTAGCCTAAAAGTGTAAGGTCCGCCCTTGTTCCCTTTTGTCTTCACTCCCCATTATAAGTCCAATTGAATGGCAGAGTTTGTGCAAATAAGAAGTATTTGGGAAACAAAAATGTGGATTTTTTGTGGGTAGATTTTAAATGAAACATCTTCAATTTTGTTATTATTTTTTTCTCTTTTGTATTTTTGGGTTAACAGCTGAAACAGCACTCACACTGGAAGACCTGAACATGGTTGGGGTTCTGGCTGCTTAAGTTCATTACATTCTTTTGGCTGTCTGTATCTGTCATTGTTTATGAGATGGCCACCATTAACCTCAGAAGTAGGTGTGCACAACCAGGCCAACTGAGMCAGATAAAGCTTTGACAACTGCCCTAGGTCTCTGTTCTCAGGAAGCAAAGCTGGTGTGTTTCAGAACCACAGAAAGGGAAATTTTCTACACTTGATTTTGTAGTGAATCAAATGACTGAGGAAGGAAAAAAAAGTAAGCGTATAAATTAATTTCATTAAGTTTTCCCCTACGTCCCTGATTATCCACTCAAATCTCTTCTACTGTTGCTTGTTAAAACTCAAAACATACAAAACCAAAGTTAATTTCTGGCTACTCTGCTTCTCTTTCCACATCACTTATGACACAGATTCTCTTTAAGTGATTCCTGACTTCAGCTCTTTTTTATTTCTTTCTCACAGCCTCTTCTTTTTTCATCAAACATTAGAAAGACTGATGCTCTTTCTCTGAAGAACAGATTTTTGGTTTAGTTTTCATGGCCCACAGTGAGAACTGCCTCATCACTGGAGTTTGTTCACAGAAACAATATACTCCAGAGTGATGATACTTTTTAGAAACATTTTTAAGCTYATGGGTTTAGTGATTATGACATGCATGATGTCCCGCAAGTCATTATTTTGCTTCTGAACCAGAATCCAAGTAAATTAATGTTACTTAATTTATGTGACTTTGTGGGTTTTGTATGAATGGCAGGCATTTACATCTCTAAAACCACTATATTTAATTGACACATCTGTTTGGAAGTTTGGAAGGGGTTGGAAGCTGAAGGATTACTGTTTTACCACTAAAAATTATTATGATTGATGAAAATTAGCAAATTTTGGCTGCACAGGTTTTCGGCAGATTCTTCTCCAATTGAATTGAGAACTTTGGGTTTAAGGTGTAGCAGTTCAGTGTATCTGTCACAGGCATAGCCCGTTTTTCAAAGGTGTGGTCTTTTAGTAAGTATTTTAAGCAAATATATACCTGTACCTCTGTTCTGTAAGTATAAATAGAAGTCAGAATAATATGGAGGGAAAGGAAAACAAAAATGCATCTGTATAGTTGAAAACATAATAATTAAGCAGAAGATGACCTACTCCAAAGCTTGCACTGGTTAGACTGCACTTAGAGTCCAATTCTTCCCTCCCATGTGTCCTGGTTTAAGCCTAGCTGGCAACTCAGCCACACACAGCTGGTCACTCACTTCTCCCCACAGTGGAGCAGGGAAGAGAATCAGAAAAGTGAGAAAACTCATGARTTGAGATCAAGACAGTTTAATAGGTAAAGCAAAACCATACATACAAACAAAGCAAAGCAAGGAATTCTTTCACCACTTCCCATGGGCAGGCAGGAGTTCAGCCATTCCCAGGAAAGCAAAGATCCATTGTGCGCAACAGTGACTTGGGAAGACAAATGGCATTGCTCGGAACACCCGCCTGTTCCTTCTTCTTCCCCACCTTTACACGCTGGCATGATATGTCATAGATACATATATATATATATATATATACATATGTACACATATGGCATACATCTATACGTATGACATGATGACATATGGTGTGGAATATCCCTGTGATCAGTTAGGGTCAGCTGGCCTGGATGTGTCCCCTCCCAACTCCTTGTGCACCCTCAGCCCTCTCGCTGGTGAGTGGGGTAAGAGGCAGAAAATGATGCTCAGCTGTATCTAAATCACTCCTGTTTGTCAACAYAGTTTCCAGCATAAATCCAAAACAAAGCYCCGTACTCACCACTCTGAAGGAAATTAACTCTACCCCAAACAAAAGCAGCATGCTGTGGCAAATCCATACTTGCCCTATGATTTGTTTGTTTGTCTGTTTGCTTGTTTTCTCTTTGTAGTCCTCTGCTTTAGAAATGATCTTTCATTAAGATGGCCTGYGTTTTCCCTTTTTTAATATGAAAATTAGTCTTAACAAAAAAGCTCCAAACCCAAACTAAGTATTTTTTAGGGCTTATTTGACTGTGATAAAGATTCTAAGGCTTGAATGAATGTAGCTCCAGGCCTATAGAGCAACAAAGAAAAAAATAAACAGAAAAAAAATAAATAAAATCTTTTCACTTTGCATATTTCATATTTCAAGAGTCTGAAATACCATGTGAGAAAGCTGSAGTGTCACTTTTTCTCCCAAAGCCTTGGGCCACAGTGTTGTTGGCTGTTGGAAATCAAAGCACGTTTCACATCCACTTCTTTATGCTAAGCCAGCTCAATTACAACTCTGGATGACAGTCATAACTGAGTATCTGACAAGTAGAACACAAGCAGATTACTTTGGAAATAGCAATTAGAGAGACAAATCCACTTTTTTGCCAAGCAGTGTTCACAGTTTTTCACAAACATTCTTCTTTCACTTCCACAAACATCTATGTTTTGGTGCACATATAAGGAAAGAGTAAGAAGTTTTTTCCTTTTTCATATTCTACCATTTTTTCAGACCGAGACCTATGTATAATCACAAATACACTGGGAAAACCCTAGAAAGTCAGCAAGTAGAATTTAAATGGCTGACCTTCAAGATCATAAAGCAAACCAAGAAGCTCTTTTTACATCAATTAGATAGTGCTTTCTCAAGAAAAAGTTGAGCTTTATTTTTTCTGGGATTGATGTATTTATGATTAAGCATGAGAAGAGAGGAATTATCATTTTTCCTCATTCAATAGTCCCTCAGATTATTCCTTTGGTTTTTTTTCTTGCTGTCTTCATTATAATCTCTGGCAAACTAATACACTTCTGTCTTGCCTTTGTTGCCGTGGTACTTGTGCAATTGATACCTTCTTCTGTGCACAGCTGCAGCTGGGCAATAATTGCCCCTTGACAGATGGTGAACCGAGGTGCTGAAAGAAGCTTCAGAGCTACAGTGCTGTGCACTGGGACAGCCAGCAAGGTGACTTGCCTCCCCAGACCTGAGCCTGTCTGAGAASGGAATCCATCAGCACAGAGTGGCTTGGCTGTTAAAAAGTCCTGGGTACGGGTATGACATGAGCCCTGCTCTCCACTGTGGGATGTGAGCCTTAGTCCACAAAGTAGTTGGATGCCTTCTCCTGAAGGAGAATACCTGAACATTTTATTTGCAAAAAAACCACCACAGGCTACAGAAAAGCAGAAAAGGAAAAGAGGACAGAACAAACAGAATAATATTTTCTTTTAAAAGCAACCATGGGGGAAGTGATACCCCACAGATTTATGAGCAAATATTCACAATCCACAAGCATGTTTCCAGGGCTCATTCTGTTAGTGAGGGATTTCTGACCCATATTTCCCAATCTTTTTAAACATTATGGCATAGATTCAACAGTGAGACCACATGTCCCAGCTGAACAGCTAGATTACAAAATAATCTGTGACAAGACAGACCCAGGAATGCCTTTCTGAAACTGTCGTGAAAAATGGATGAATAATAGGAAAATGTATCCAGGTACCTCATCCAATCTTTACAAACAATATAATTTTGAACTGATAAGGAAATGGTCAAACTAAGTATAATAGGATCTACTCAAAGCAAGTGGTTGAATTGGTAGCATACTGAATGTCTTACATCTGTACTTCATGCTCCATATTGATATAACTAGGATTAGTATGAAAGACAGAGGACATTTCTGTCATATAAAAGGCTTTTCACCATTTTCTGTAACAGTACCTTGCTATATCAGGCCTCAAATAAAGACACAGAATAAGTAGTAATTATTTCACCCTGCAAAGCCACACAGAGATGTTTTTGCTAGCTGAGACTTCATACTTAGAGACATTTATGGGAATTATGTTACTTAAAAATGAAATTATATGCATGTGTACAGAGGAAGTCTTCAGGCTGTTACAGCAAAGTGGATTGTTATTTCATTTTATGATGCTATTGAAGCAGACAATTTTAAGTAGTACTTCTTGTACAATGATAACGAGAAAGTCACAGAAGTGACTAAATGCCTGAGCAAACCACCTTCTCCAGAAAGCCACATAATATTAGTCCCACAATTATGTACCTTCTCTAAGTCTTCACTCTAGAAAAAAATTCCTTCAAAGCTAACACTTAGAGGCATCTAGGTGGATTTAAATACGTTAAGAGTATTTAATTTGTTTTCTCAAACTGCACTTGCCCTTTTCAGGATGCGAAAACTGAGATTGACAATAATTCTTGGTAATTTAATGAGCTACAGAAAGTACAGAATAGATTAAGTGGAGAATAATACTTCGTGATTTGTTTTCAAAAAGCAGTGTGCCTTCAATTTCTTTTCTGCACACTACAAATCCCTCGCATAAATTATGTCATGTTGTGGCTGTCACATAAGAATAGGAATGCATGACATTACAATGACACCACCTAGTATCACTGCATTTATAGCAGCTTGCATATTTTCATTATAAAATCAGTTTTAAACATCTCATATATTTCCTAAAAAAATAAATTCACCTCAAGAGCTGGAACTCTGCTGATTTAAGGAACTCTTTATAACCCAGATAACTCTGATTAAAGCAAAAATGCATGTATTTGGCAAGCCAATATATTTTTAATGGACTTGGTTGTGGCCTCGTCACAAGTTTTGTGGAGGAGACGGCTATGTAGCCCTAAAAGCCAAGAACCTAAAAGGGAAAGGACTCTACAGAGAAAGTATAAAAGCACAGCCAGATTCTTAGCTCCTCTTATCTGAGTTGGGGAAAAATAGACTTTTCCATGTATGAAGCCAGCAGAAAATTGCAGCATTCTTCCCTTGGCTCAGCTCCCTCCTGTTTGGTGAGGGAGGAGGCAGAGTCCGATCCTGACGCCTGGCTGGAAGGCACCCCATCATCTCTGTGCAGGACCTCTCCTCTTGCTCCAAGACCCCAGGGAGCTCTTCCTATTGTGCTCCCCATCTAGCTTAGGGTGGGAGGAACAGGAAGGGAGGAAGAGATGAAGGGAGAAATTAGAAAAGGTTGAAAGGATGGACGGACAGAAGCAAGGGAGGAAAAGAGGAAGGGATTCCTAGCAATCTACTCTGCAAATAAAACACAGCCATTTTCAGAAGATAGAGTGAAACAAGGATAGGGTAATTATGAATATTGCTTCCTTTAAAACTCTTTCTCTCTTTACTTTGTCAAGCACTTTATGAAGTGTTCCCTGGATATTGCACCCAAGGAGTTTTAATATCAGAATCTTTCTGATAATTACAAATATTATCTACTAAGTCATCCAGATGTCTCCAGAAGTATCATTTTTAAAATGAGAAGAAAAGAAATATATCAACAGTTAGCTCTATCACTGTGTACAGAAGCTGTAGTTACACAAGCTGTGGGAGTCTTCAACACATCCAACTACCCAAAAAAGAGTATTAGAAGAAGGAATCCTCTCATCCTGAGAGAAATGCACAAGCTAGCATTATTACTTTAAGAGATCCTTCTAGCTGCACAGCTGATGTCCTCTGGGTCGCAGAATGGGACAGGTGTAATCTAGGCTCTCCTCTAACTTTATATCTCTCTGCATTACATTTGGTGAGAATTCCATCCTTAAGGAATTAAAAAAATTAAATTCTTAAGATAGAGTATGAGAATAATAATGCCAATTAAGAACCAAGTATTCTATACAGATGATTTAGACTTCTGGGTTTTGTCCCAGCTGTGACTATGCCTCTGGACAGAATATGGCCACTGAAATTTAAATCCTGTTGTACAAGTTACAGATGATATTTCTGGGGTTATGGCCATTGATAAGGCTGATATTTTCTCCTTTGTTTTCTAAATCATGTACAGGTAGAGGAGAACCAACTATATAACAACATCTCCACAGTTACTTCAGATATATTCTGTATGCAAAACAATCTCTAAGTACTCTTGATTTTAAAGCAGTTCATTATACAACGAGCAAGCTGAGTCAACAGAAGCCAAGTCAGCAAATACAGCTTTAGTGCCTCTTTGTAATTAGTTTAGACATTCAGACAACAAAGGATGCTGTTATTTCTCTTTGACTGTATCATAAAAAAGGAAGAGTCAAAAGAAGCCAGAGCAGGTTAGTGTAGTACATTTAATGATTTCCATGGGGAGAAGCAGTCATTGTGCAACATGCTACTGAGACACCTGCATGTCAAAAATTCATTGCTGAACACATCTCTTTCTCAATGAAGCCTCTGCTAACTTGTCTTCACCTGAGCTGTTATGATGTCTCCAAGCTAAAAAAAGCTTTTCCTTTGGGGTACAGAAGCTTGGGTACCTCAATGTTAGCTTTCTAATATAAGTTAATGAGTTAGCTTGTTCACTTAGCTATTCCCGGGCTGTGTTCACTGGAATAGGTGAGAAAGATGTGCAGCTATCTCCTTCATCATCCATGCAGTATCAGCTTCACAGGTACCTAGTAATTAGGGCCTGTAGAGCTTGCTGATTAATATCTAATTTGAAAGCTTCTCATGATGACTCACCTCACACTCAGCATAATGCAAGTATTCCTGTGTGAATAACAGGGCTTGGCATAGACAAAGTATGTAAACTGATTTAAAGGATACTGAACGTTCCATGTTTATGAACTTCCACTTAAACAAAGGACAAAAGTACGAACTCAGGAATATCTCATAAATTCTTAGGGCCATATTAGTAGAATTGAGGGAGCTTAGTCTAAAAATCATGATCCCTTTATCCCTCCCTGACATTTATGAATCAGGCACCTGAGATCAACACATACCATCAGTATTTAATACTTTAATCATGCAAGAACACCGGTTCTGCAGATCCTTAGCAGCTCAGTGGTGAGCATACCAATGGCTAGTTCATGTTTAACCACTACTTTATATGCACAAACAGGTAATTTCATTGCCAGACTTATCTAGGCAGCTTGTTCTAGTAACTGCTGGGAGTACACTGAGCAAAAGCGCACTGAGTGAAAGCTTGTGGTGGTTAGCCCAGTTTTTTTTTAAATGGAAGGCTGATGTTTTTCTATCAGTGTCTGCTTCAGGTATCTGGTTAGCCCTGCAGCTCAGGGRTTAGGGATCTGATGTAGAGAAAGGGCTGTCTGCTTATGGCCTCTCCCCCATGTGCATTTTCTTGCAGGTGCCCTTGTGTGGCTCCACACTCAGCGTACTGCCTGTTAAACATCTTGTTAAGAGGGTGTATAATACCCCTGGGTGTTGTACAGGAAGCCCTCATAATGGTATTTCAGGCATACAGACTCTACTGCAGAGATCAAATTCTAAAAGCCAAAATGCAAGAACATTCTTGGGTTTTTTTCTTAGACCTGGGACAAAGTTCCTGTTTATTTCAGTGGCAGTGCATAAGATCTCGGGGGAATAAGGTCCAAAGTAACTGCACCCCCATCACCATAGGCCAGTGAAAATACACATGCCCTGAGGATCACTGTAAGTACAGATCTGGTTTCTCTGAGCACAATGCTGCTACTGTCATCTGCAGACACAAGGATCTAGACAATGCTGTTTGCATCTGTTATGCAGAAACAGACCCTCAGCAAAATCAACAAAAGTTAGCCAATTCTATTTACTCGAGAAGAAAGTAACAATTTGTTTTGAGATGATTGTTTCAGTGTGCTTACTAACTCATTTAATACAATTGACAAGAATGTTTAGTTGATATATAAAGCTTATTTGCCATATACCCAAATCTGATACTGGATATTTGTGAGCAACAGCCATAGATATCAGAGATTCAGGGTTTTCAAAACCCTTTTTTGCAATTAGTRTAAACAGGACAAGCAGGAAAACAAAAACAAAACTAAAGAGAATAATATGAGAATGAGAAATTAGGAAAAAAAAGGAAAAAGAAATGCATATTGTTCTCTTGTTACTTGTAAAGAAAAAGTTTTGACAAGAAGTTCTTGCAAGTAAGGCTCAGGGAAAAGAAGAAAGAAAAATTATTGTGGTTTGATATAAATGATCGAAATTGAGCAGGCAGGAATTAAACTGTGTGAAAAGTAACTGAGGAATGCTTGTCTACTTCAGAGGACTGTGCTGTAYGGGACACAGGAAGCAGGCTTGTCAACTCTGCTCTATCTGAATCTACCATTCCATGAAGCAGGGATTGTCTCTCCCATAGAAGAAGGTGTCAACCCRCATTGTATCAGAGATTTCCAAAGGACTTTCATTGAAGGCTCCATTGATGGCATATTCAAAAAATATCCCTTATGTCAGTGTACCATTTTTACCATTAGTCCCCATGTTCTACCCAGACTCTTAGGTGTTACAGCTTTCTATGTACAAAACAATCAGGATTATATTGATAAGCCTTGTTATCACCATTGATTCTATTGGTTGCAAACTCATGCAGGAAAAATACTTGTTCTGGCTTTAGGAGTTTACACCTGCTTCCTTAGCAGAATATGGGGACAGTCATTTTGTCAGATCTTGGGTAGACTTTTCACACTCCTACCTTGTGATTCGCCCACTCTGAACAATATTTACAGATGGCTACTAAAGCAACTAAGAGAAGAGTATATCTTTCCATGATGGAAAATTTTCCTATTTTCTCATTCTGAGTCTAAGGGTCCTTCATACATATGCAAATCATAARCCTTTCTCAGTGCTGCTGGAATTTAACTGTCCTGAACACAGTGCCTCTTCCACATTAAACCTGATCCTACACACTTCATACAGGAAAAACGTCTATAAAATATCATCTCCAGCTCCTTTCCTCTCCCTATCCCTTTAGACATTTTTCTCCTCTTTTTATTTTTCTTTTCTTTGATATCTCTGTTTCTCTAACAGTTTAATAGATAGTAATGTACTTTGTACATCTCTGTTTGAACATATTGCAGAAGTGTGATTTTCCTTAGTTTAACCCGGTCAACAAAATTTCCAGCTATGAAACAATCCKTCATCCACAATGCATCATTCTGCATGTAACTTCTTGATGTGATGGATGCAAACACTAAGAGACTCCAAGGCTGACCCTCTACTAATGGAAGGGTTTTCCACCTGGTTGAGGMAAATGGATTTATGGAATTCAAAGCAGCAACAGATTCCTGCCTCACAGTTCAAACCCATCAAATGTTATATTTCTGTGGTTTTGTGGCTGGGCTTTTTCTCTAGTCTACAGCGTATTTAGGACCAAAGAGAGAAATACACTCTGCATATTGAGTGTGGTTCATGTTTTTGTTGTTTTATTTTTTTCTCTCTACTATCATTAGTTTTGGTTTTACTCCTTGCATCACAGCAACACCCTGARTTCCCAGTGGGAAGGAGGAACCCTGCTGTGGCAGACACTGCACAAGTTTATAATGAAAAGGGAGTCCCTGGCCCTAGGACTTACTTAACCTTTTTTAATTACTGACTCAGTTTAAGATTACAGTCCTCACAACTTGAAGCATTCTCTTTCTCTCATTTAGTCTTTTCTAAGGACAGAAAGACAAGATTGTCCTCTGGCTTATAAAATAACTAAAGTTTTTTCCATAAATCTCCTTTATCAGCACATTTTGCATCAGTTATCTCTTGTATGGGTTAGCCCGGAAACATATATATTACTCACTGATGTAAATGAAAATACATGATACCATACTATGAACTTACCCTTCCCCCTACAAAACCCAAGCTATTTGAACTGCTTTATTTTTTGTATTTTTTTCCAATGGCTTGCACAAGCTCATGCATTGAAATTCATCCTGTGAATACAGTACACGTTGCAGCATAGACACCAATGGGGTCACTACTAAACCAGAAGTGTACAACACATAGGAAAGACTCTCCTTTTGTGGGTTCTCAGAGACTGCAAAAATATTACTTTTCTGATGTTAACAACCTGGCCTGGTCTTATTTTATTAATTCAAGCTTCATTCCATTAAGAATTAGAAAGTCAATATTCTACTCCTGATTAGAAAATTGAAAGGCATTACTATTATTTCACATCTGAAATATATTTCAGTAAAAAGTCTATACATTTGGAAATAACGTATAGGTTTTAATTCAGTGTTTTAGAGAGTGGCATAGCATTTTCTCCTGACTTTCAACTAAAAAGTAATGCAAAATTTTAAAAGAAAGTTTTCATTTAGACCAAAAAGAAATTAAGTGCTTTTTWAAATAAATACTGCAAAACTGGATTTTGATACTTTAATGTCATGAGCTGCTCTACCAAACCATTACTCATCAGAATGTGTTTTTTGCTGATATTGCAAATATAAAGACTCTTCATCTGAGTATGAAACATGTCACAGGGAGTATCCTTTTTTTGTCTTAAACAGTATTGTTATAAAGATCCTTTTAAAGCATTTTATTCTCTGCATTTAATTAAAACCAAGTTTTCACCCATTTGAGTTAGAAGCCTAAAGGAAAAACAAATAAAAGCCCCATTTCCTATGCCTAGGGCATTTATTTTTGAAGAGAGGTTTATAGTGAGACACTTCCATTTCRGTAAAGGGATCTTGGATTTTAGAGCATGAATAAGACCAAATTTTTCATTAATAAGAACAACAAGAGTAACAATACCCTGTATAAGCAACACTTTATTTACTTTGCCACTGAAATGCAGCTACATGTGGAGTATAGAACAACAATATACTTGGAGTATAGGGCATCAAGCTGTAACAGAGTCAAATAACAGGCTTTTGGGTGCCTGGTTTAGTTAGGAATGTTATCAAGTTACAGTAAAGATGCATTTATGGGAGGGTGGGAAAAGCTAAGGAGACAGACACTCTTTTTGCTTCCCCTGCTTTAACACTGGTGGCTGCACAGAGAAAACTGCAGTCCTGAGTGCCAGCCCATTTGAAATAAGCATTGAACACCCTCTAGGTCTCYGAAGCACACCTTCCAAATGTCCTCTTTTTTACAGCAAATACTGACAATACAAGCCACAGAAGTAACAAAGCAGGCTGAACATGCTGTCCACTGGATTTGCAACATTTTTCACTACATCTTTGCTTCCATGTCTAAGCACTTTTACCAGAGAAAAAGAGAAATATTTACACATTTGTTTCAAGATTTAGATCCTTTCATTCTTGAATACTAGTGGCTTTAAAAACCTAGCATCTACAGTATCAAATGACAGCAGTCTGTGTTTTAGGGCAGGCTTCACATTTGGCATGGTGTGRTTTGTTTGTTTGACAACAGGAATGTTAAGCACGGTACAATTGCTGCTCCATCCTAACCTGACACACTGTATACATCACATTTTACAGCCTCTGTAAAGGAGTAGCTGCATGCTTAATGAATAGCAGTACAGTAAATCCACTCTCCATGAAGAGAGTACTGGCTTGTAATAAGGTGTCTCGGGCTGCCAGGAGTTGTTCCAGGACTGCAAGCAACTATAGTCCTTGCYGCTGTTCCTCTCAGCCGTTTTCCTTCTCCTCTTTGCGTGTTGTTTGCTGCCAGGCTCCACTCTTCCTCCCTCCCAGCAGCCTGCAAGACATGCCCAGGTGGCAGCAGCCACCAAGGAACAGAAGGGCCAGGACAAACAGGCAGAGTGGCAGTGTAGATGGGCAGTGACCCGGCACAGGTGGTGAGGCAGAAGTTAACCCACTAATTCCTGGTCCAAGAAAGTCGCCTTAAATTGCCCTCTTCGCCCTTGTGCTAGGACTGACATAAAAGGAGTTTGACTACATTGTCTCACAGGCTGTTGCACTGTAAGGTTAATAAAACATAGGGGTATACAGTTCTCCCAGAAAAATTTTTGATGTTTTGGAGATGACAGCCTGGATGAGGAGCTTCTTTTCCTTTTCCTTCTGATCTTTTTTTGCCTCTTTTGATCTTTCTTCTATGTTAGTGTTTCTTCGCACCCTGCACACATGTTCAGAGTAAAAGCTGAAAAACAAGTCAATAAATAAATTCTGTATATTTCTCTTTTCCTGAAATAGTCTTTGCCATCCATCAAAGATGATGGATTTCTTATACAATGAAACTCTCAAAGCAGCAGCAAGCATGGCAAGCATATTCACCCTGAAAATAGGTGTGCTTTTCTGCTATTTTTTCTCATCTAAAATGGATGTATATTTTAGCCTTAAAGAAAACATGAGTCACTTTTGGAATACCCTGGTGACTAGAAAAATGCATACTTGCACTTTCTTCTGCATCACAGTCTTACTATACAAGACACAATACATCCCATCTTCTTTCTCTGCTTAGCTTCACAAAAAGGAGCTGTCAAAGTTGATAAAACCAAACTGAACAATTTCACTATCCTTCACCTATTTATAAACTCACTTGGTTCATCTCATGGCAGTCAATGACTGATAGTACAGGCTGCTATGAACTTTGAAAGACTGTATCAGGCCTGATACCCTTGTGTCTAGAGTGAGTGTGAGGAATCAGGAGCAGGGTGATGTTTCTAGACCAAGTCACCCTGGCCTTTGGACTAGTTTAGCTTATTTTGCTGCTGAAAGGCTTAGCATTTGGGTTCTCAACAAGTATTGGGAAAAAGAGGAAAACAACTGATACCAGACCAGCACCTCCTCCACAAAAATCTTAGTTTTTAGTGTTCTTTCGGATTTGCTGTCGCTGTTGCAGGGGAACAGACCTGGCTTTATTTGATGCTGAAAAGAGCAGAGTCTTGGGGATGTGCCCTTTTCCTGTTTTTTATATTCTTTAAGCATTCACTTTTGGTAGCTGAAGAGCTATCTCTTACAGAAGAGATGCTGGGCCCTATAACCTTTGGTCTCGTGTATTATCAGTGTATACTTGGAGACTAGCAGGAGCTCTACAATAAGTCACATGTATTCTAGAAAGCAATTATTGTGCAAAACGTGGTTTAGAATGATAAAGACTTATTTGTTGTAAAAGATGCAACAGTGAAAACTACTCAGAGAGATGTTTTTGAAATCCATTAGCTCTTCCTTAAGAATAACCTCATTGTTACCAGATGCCTTTAGCATTATTAAGGGCARAARGGTTATACAATGTGTTGGATGATGCAGGACAAATAGCACATGTATAACTAAGTGGGAATTCAGTTGAAGACATACATATGTATGCAGTGATGAAAACGAATAAGGGATTCACTCCATGTGGGTATATGGCTCCATTAACTTCAGTGAGCTAAACTGATAGAAACCGGCCAAAGATCTGTGCCATCAGTTTTTCAGTAGTTTTACCTGATTTTTACCAGTGTGTAAGGGGAATAGAATTAATTTTATCCCTACTATGACTCCAAAGATTTCAAAGAGATTTTGTGAAATACCCAGGAGAAAATGAGATACTCATAAGCATACGTTCCTCTCAGAAATTCACTGGATTACACTTGAAAAGCACTGTAAAGCTCTCAATGTCTTTTTAATGGAACTGTCCTACAATAAAATATGCCTGATTAAGTGCCCTAAGGAACATTATCATCAAGATTCTGTGTCTGGTGAATGTCACTGTCAAAGATTTTCTTTCCCTGATTGTGATGAAAGAGATATAATGGTCAGTTTGTGATGAGTTCTAAGTGACTGGACTTGATTTACTGTTGAATTGCTGCATTTAATAAGAGCATTAAGTCACATTTTATCCTTTTACATATTTTCTATCAAGAAAAATATAATAAGACTTCTTGATTTTTTGGAATTTATATCAAAGGAAAATACAGGCTAAGATATGATAATGATAAGATAAAGATAATGAAGAGGTTGCTAAAAAAAATAAAGTTGTAGTATTCCTTGCATACCAATTAACTTAGGCAACTAACAGGATGAAATAAAGAGTATAATTCATTACTGTAGCCCTTGAAAATATCTTTACACTGCCATCATAAGCTACACATAAAGTCCAGGATTTCCAGTTTTTAGGTTTAAGGTATGTACACTACCTACCTCTTGGATATATGTTGAACAAGGCTCAAAAATTATCAGCTTCCCATTTTCATTCACGTTGGTTTCCTTTGAAAAGAATATCAGTCACGCCAGTGGGAAGAGAACAACAGCCTATGTCATAAAACCTGGTACCCTCATCAGGCTGATCAGCAAAACCTTGTTTGTCACAAAGCACCATGCTGCTGAGCATGACCAGAAGCAGTCCCAGCCCTTGAACACACGTGTAGACTGTGAAAATCACCAGGAGAAGGTTCACTAGAAACACAACTCCAGTAAAAAATGTTAGGTCTAGGCTTTTAAGTTCAAACCTAATGTTCTTTCTAGCTCCATGATAAGATCTATGTAAGGGTGGGTCCAGTTTGCAGTTTCCAGTCGAATTTTGAACCTGGAATTAGAGGTGCTTGACTCAAGCCCGTGACCAAGATGTTCAGAGCTCTTAAATTGTACCCAATTAGTAAAGCTTCCACTGTGGCTTGAGGCACACAGCCTCTTCAGAGGTTTACATGCATACCTGAGCATATCCTGTAATCTCTTACAGGCTATTGGAGGAGTGCTAAGTCGGTAGATAAGYCAACATTAGCCCTCAGACTTCCGGATAACCATGGTATTAGAAAATCATTATAGACTAATTGAAGGAATAGTTAAGAAAAAAAGCAAAATTTTGGGGCCTAATTCAACTCATTCGCAAGTAAATTTTTTAATTAGATCAGATAGATTATCTCTATCCATTGACTGTAACAGGGAAGCATTGAGGGCTGTGAAATCCTTCCTCCCACACCACACTCCAAACAGCCACAATGTAATGAATGTGTTCATCTGTTCCAGCAGTCTCTGAAGTGGGATGTTTTGTAACGAGAAGACATAGCCTTACAGATATCACCAGGGAAAGATGAAGCAGTGTCCCATGATTAGGGATGCACCTTCCCAGACTGGCTGTCTCTGTACTAGACAGAAGCACTGCTTGTTTTTCCACAGACACTTGGTGCCCACACATGCATGTATGTGTTCATTGTGCTTCCAAAGCTTTTCTCAACAGAAGACAAGAGAGAGATAGGAGGATGATTTTAAAGTACTCCATATTTTAAAGTGGAAGAGCTTCTCAGATTTGCAGGGGAAAACAATAATTTGACAAGGATTATATATAAGAAAAAAACTCCCAAACAATGGGATGTTTCTGTCTGAYAGAGCAGCACAAAGAAAATTATGCATCCAGGTGGTATTCTAACAGTGGTGCAAATAATTCCACAAAGCCAAACCAGCTAAAAAAATGAATAAATTGGTCTGAGGAGAGGCTTAAGCCTGATAACTGAAAATAGGAAACAGCAAGTATTCATTATGGTGGCAAAATAGGTGGGTGGGGGAGTGGGAGGTTGGTATAATGAGATTTTTTTGTTTGTGTGATTTAAAGCCTGTATTTTCTAAGTTAGAGCTATTACCATCAGCACAGAATTTGCAGTCAAAATGCATTTTGTTTATTCCAGGCAAAGAGTACCTTATCATGACAGGATCTCTAGGAAAATATTAGTGCCAGAAAAACTGAGAAGTTTAGTTTGTATAACATGCAAAGAATGAATGTTTGCTACTGTAAACCACATGTAAGTTAAAGACCAGTCTAAAATTTATGAGCAAATTTGAATGTAGCATATTAGTTATAAAGAAATAATGCAATCCTTGAATTAGAATTATGAGCATATCCACTGGTGTAATGACTTATGGGAAGTAAAAAATTCACCAAATTCACAAAATAATTAAGTCAAGTGGGAGAAATGGAAGCACCTTAAGCATGCAGTTGAAAATACTGTGTGCAAAATGTTTGCAGAAAAATAATATCTGAATGTAAGAAAAAAGAAATTAAAGTAAAAAGAGCACTTGCAATGTGCTGTAGCTTGGAATGGAATATTTCTACGAGAGGAAGATTGATAATACTATTTGCAGCAGGACTTCTTCAGAAGTGTTAATGCCTTTCTGTAATTCATCAAATCCATCCATAAGGCGATTTTCAACTTTTTTTTCTAATTTGACAAACATGTGAAATTTTCCAGCAGATAGGCTAAACYTGCTGGAGAGAATTTAAGCTTATTGATGCTCCTCTTACTTTCCTTAGTTACCTTACACAAATCCCTTGGAAATAGACCACAAACGTCAAGGTATCCATGGATCCCAGCCTAAAAATTGCTGTTCAATACTCAAGGTAAGTTGATTTAGGTTAGTAGGGGTGGTGGTGAAGGAGGTAATTTCTCTCAAGCTTTTTAAAAAGTTATTTTTTACATTCTAAATGGAGAAAGTCTGTACAATACCATAATAAAAGTGAGAATATAGGTCAGTTGCATGTGTATCATGTAGAAATACAGGCTTGGGTAATGATCTAGATAAGACATCCATACAGGGAGTTGTGACCTATAATAAGCAGTGAACAGCTGTGATTCCTACAATATAAGGTATTCCATGAAATAAAAATAAAAATAAATCATCATTACATAGCTTAAATATGGTAAATATCTTAATTTTGGCACTGTTAGAAGCAAAATCATCTTGTTTTCAAGACTTGCACAGACTGCATTTCTTTTGCTTTTTTGTACCAAACTAAATGGAAATACAGATAATAATATTAAGCACAACTAATGCCCCAGGAATACTTTGGTGCTTTTTTGTGCACACAGTCCATAGACACACAAGTGGCTTTAGGATCTAAAACTGACCATTGGCATAAAACTGCTCTAAATACTCTTTATGGTCAAAAATTGCAAATAAAAGTAGAAATTAAGTGGTTGTTTTAACAAAAAAATTGCTAACAAGAGCACTTATGCATGAGGACATTTTTGTATTTTCTGAAGTGTTTACTCTGAGTATACTTCAAAAATTATTTACAGTCGCATGAGAGAAACTGGAATTAAAACCTTTTCCTCTGTTATTACATGTATTCACAATAAATTATGCCAAATACATAATCATAGGTGGTATGACACCAGGAAATTCCTGACCACCAAAATATCAGACCAATATGGATCTAATTGTAATAAGGGACTACCACAGATAGACAGTTTGTTGTAAAAGGTTAAGGTTACCATCTGGAACAAAGTTCCCCTGAATCTATCTGAAGTAAATTAAAACATGTTCTTCCATGACTCTTCAAATCTCTTTGACCCTATTCTGGTTTGTCAGGAAGGTTAGAAAGTTAGAAAAGGCTCCTTTTGTTTTGTAATTCAATTAAAATAAGTTTGGATAGGGATAATTCTTTTCGTGGATAATAAATAAAACACAAGAGAACTGAGATGAGTAATATGACCGTATTGACATAATGCTGATGGAATGTTGTTTGTTAAAATACTCTAGGAAGTAGTAATTTTATTGAAAAATGTAAAAAAATGTAGATTTTGCCTACTTTTTTTCTTCTTTTTTTAGCAACACATGACATCCTATGATTGCTCCCAACCATTTTGCAATTGACATAAATCTGCCTCCTAAAGTATGGCTGAGACTTATATCTATGAGCATCAGTAAGCCAGCCTTTTATTCAGCATTTTCATTTCATCAAGAGCAGTTAAATCATTTTTTTGTACGACTGGGCCTACTTTCCTCTAAGATGCTGAAGCTCCTTCCTTTCTGATGTACACTCACATTCTTTAATAAAAACAAAAATGTGAACTTTCAGGCCCTCACAAAATTTTTAGTTTCTGCATTCAGGTTCAATGTTGATTACATCTTAGAGTTTTGACGGTGTATGATTGTCATGGGAGATGATTCCTTAGACCTATATTTCGTAGGTATAGCAATGCATGGTCAGCTTCTGCTGATCTCTAGCAAAGCAGAAATCATAACAAAGAAAGAAAATAAAGCCTGGTATACTAGAAATCGGTTTCAAAAATCTTCACATCATTCCCAGCGAAGTATGAACTGAACTGTTCAGTAATATGAAGATAATATTCACATACCAAATTTAGGTAATGAAAAACCTAAATTTGGAGGCTGGTAGCTCCACAGTTCTTTACCAGCAGGGGTGATGGTTGTGATTTTAAGGACTGTTGTGTTGTTAAGCTGAGCTGGAAATGAAACACCACACAGATGCTCGCTCAACCCCCTTTCCCTTTCCCCACACTCTGGTGGAATGGGAAGGAGAATCAAAATAAAACCTGTATATTGAGATAACAACAGTTTAATAACTGATAAAAAGTAAAATACAATAATAATGGTAGATAATAATAATGAAAACAAGTGATGCACAATGCAGTTGCTCACTACCAGCTGAGCAACACCAGACCCGCTTTCCTAAACCCAGATCAGCTGCCCTTTGAGGTAACTGACCCCAGTTTATATACTGGACATGGTGTTCTGTGGTGTGGAATACCCCTTTGGTCAGCTCCAGTCGCCTGTCCCAGCTATGCTCCTTCCCAGTTTGGCTTTATGTACCCCCTCACTGGCAGAGCATGAGACAAAAAAAAAAAAAAAAAAAGAAGTCCTTGACTTAGGATAAACACGACTTAGCAAAACACCAAAACATCAGCGTGTTATCAACACCATACTCATTCCTAGGCCAAAACACAGCACTGTAACAGCTACCRAAAAGAAGTTAACTCTACCCTAGCTGAAATCAGGACACGTGACATATTCTGGGCCTAGGAGTCATAATACCAAAATATTCCCATGGCTTAGAACCGTGATGTACATGCAGTATGGTTTTTCAGAGGTAAAAAGGGACTATAAACAGTTGGTGAGTGGAAAAGGACAGGAAGCCATTTCTATTTAGTGAAATGAAGATGCTCTCATTTGCCTGTACTGTCTGCCAGTACAGCCCTGCTGGTTACATTAAATTAAATTGCCTTGCCAGCCTGGCTCTGCTGGTCATGGGCTGCCTGCTTGATAACCCAAGAGCTGGACATCTCTCTGCTACCCTCAATGAATACTGAAAATCCTCTCTAGAGTGGAAATCACAGAACTGAGAACATCCTCCTGCCCTGCATTTCCCTCTGGATTATCCTACTTTTTTCCCATTGCCTACAGAGATGTATTAGTCAGATGAGACCCCTAATCTAGGYGCAGAGGTTAGGTACCTAATGTTAGTAGCACAAATACATCACGGAATGTACTCTACCAAAATGATTGCACACGTGAACTGCAATAAAAAAGCAGTTTGCCAGGGCATGCCAGAATTAATGACTGAGACAGACTCTAAGGCAGAAAAAACTGAGAGGGAATGGCAGGCAGCTCTTCAGAATGCAGCAGTTGTGCCGTGTTTAAAGGCTTTTAAAATAAAATACCTCTTTCAATGCCCTCCCTCAGGACTTTTAATTGAAGCCTTATGAACAAGATGACTGCAATAGTTCCTTTGGGAATAATAATTGTTGGGCGTGCCCATGACAATRGAGTAGAAATACTAATCCCAAAGGTGGTTAAATGAAGCAGTAGGCATGAGCCTGGGCCGTAAGCAGAAAAGTGTAATGCCTTTTCCCAAAGGTGCTGCAAAAGGAATGTAGCATAAAAACTTGTGCAATACTTGAAATTTAAGCAGTATTTGCAGTATTTTGAAACATCCCATTATTTGGAATGTGAGATTGGTTTAYAGCTAGAGAACAGGGCACAACCACAGCTTCTAGGGTAAATATAGTTCCAGAATTTTTTAAATGATGGCTACAGCAGGTTAAGAAAAACATAATTTGTTTACTACAGGAAGTTTTGACGAAGCTGCAAATATTTCCACTCTGACATGTATTTTTTCAGAGGGAACTTCCCAAAATGCCACTAAAACCTCAACCTTGAAAAAATATTGGTTGTTAAAATGAAAATTTGCTTTTCTGGTTTTTTTTGAGAT
Organism: Parotia lawesii; assembly: GCA_003713295.1. Taxonomy (NCBI): domain Eukaryota; kingdom Metazoa; phylum Chordata; class Aves; order Passeriformes; family Paradisaeidae; genus Parotia; species Parotia lawesii. The sequence goes on from RAHM01000010.1 coordinate 7,534,889, forward strand.
ATAAAGGAAACAAATAAACAAATAAAAACCCCCAACTCCTAGCTATAATTTTGGGTTTTTTTAATTTAAAGTTACCTTACTCTCTTTTTCATATGACAAGAACTTAGTTCAAACTCATAGGACTGAGCTGTTTCCGTAGAAGAAAGGAATTGTAGAGGCAAAATGTGCACTTCCAGGGCATTTTTTTGCTGTCTTCTAACCATGGATGGATTTATTCCTATCCATTTTTCCTTATCTTGTTATCAAGAACTCCCTTTCCCGTCACAGATCCGTTCCTGAGGGAAATTTCTACTGTTGCTGCTCACTGTCTATTTACTTTGCTTAAGTGCAGGAACATTGGACCATCCTTCAGGAGCTGTCATAGCTCCAGAAATTAAGACATTTACTGCTTGTAGAGATTGCAACTATTTTCAACTCATTCATTGTAATTCTGAGGCTGTCCTGGCACATGCATCCCAGTTGGCATGAGTACACACTGTAAATCCCACTCTTTGGAACAGCAGATTTACTGTATTGGGATTATGTAATCAATCTTTGCTTGGATCAGACTCTCCCTACAAGTTTTGGGCTTGGGGACCCTGAGCTAGCCGTGTACGTACACTGTCATCATCTGTGAATTGAGATTCAGCAGCTCTGGGGAGTGCAAACAAAGAGAATTATACTCATGGAAAGAGGAAGGTCTCACCTTGCCGTTAAGAGCCAAAAGGGATGAAAACTTATTTTCTCCCTTGTGATTTCTCAGTATATTTGCCTTAAAAAATAAAGGCAGATCTATTAAGTGTCTTATTCCTTGTGACTTTCCTGACCTTCCTGTGGCTGCACAATAAAGGCTGTTACTGATTGCTAGTTAATGGTGGCTTGGTTTTTGAAAGATGAAGAGCAGTATCTGTAAGAAGTTTTTTCTATTAGGTTCAGTATTGACATGTTATATGTTGGATTTAAAAATTAGTAATCTTTGGTTGATAGGAATATTTAGACCGTCGTAGATTGCAATAGGTGTTGAATGCAGATTAAAGAAGTAAAAGACTAAAAGAGAAATTGTTGTTCACAAAAATAGTGGCCTAAAGCACTTTAAGTAACCCACTTCAACACCTTATTTCACTTTTGAGACTAAACTGAACCCTATTTGTAAGCCAAGACACATTTAGCTGAGAAAGCTTATTGTGAGATTAATGCTATATAAATTCTCTTCTGGACCCTGTTGCTGTATTAAGCAAGGCAGTACTTGCAGGGAGAAGCAAAGTCATTCATTACATGACGTGATTACCCTGCTCTCAGAGCAATAAACCTCTGCTGTTGCTACGTTAAACCAGCTGTTGCCGCCTGACATTGAAATCTCTATCTGTCTCCATTCTCCCATGTGTCTGCATTAATCACAAGGGCAAAAACCCATAATAAAAACATTTCTATTAATTGAAGCGTTCTCATTTTCTGGAAAGAAAATATGAGTTTTGTAATATGCTAGTTGTTCTTTTTCAATGGAGCATTGTTCCTTGCCTGCGCAGATGAACTGCAAAACTGGAGGGTGACGATAGATATTCTGATAAAATGATACTGTGTCACCTTCATTAAAAACAAACAAACAAACAGACAAACAAACATTCMAAAAAAAAAAAAAATTTAAAAAGAATAAATATTTTCTTCCAACGTAAAGCTTGTGATATGTCTTTTAATGTTAATCTTGTTTCAACGTTGGTCTGCAATACTATTTATTTGATTAGATTCTTATGATGGTTTGAAAATGTATTTAAACAGGGACTGCTTGGAAATGTGTGAAAGTTCATAATGGTCAGACATATATAACTATTCATACAAACATATAAGACAAATCCATACGTTAACTATATTTAATATGTATTTGAACTGCTTTGTTATATTATTTCTTCCACAGATTTGTTCTTACTAACTTATCCAAACTTCATGCAATCTGAGATCAAGAACTGGATTCTTAATATTTATGTAATGCTCCCCCTTACCACCTTGCAATCTCACAAAAGTGTCCTTGGTATTCTATAGCCAATTCAATAAAAACCTTTTAAAACAGCAGCAAATATTGGGGGAAGCACACAGCACAAGACTAAGAGAATGAAATTGTTGCACTGAATACTTCAGAAACATATCCATTCTCTTGAACTCTGGCACATCCAAAACTTCAAGAAGGCTCAGTGTTGCAGACAGTGTTATTGCAATGTCTACAAAATTTTGGCACCGAGTCTGGGAAAATAGCATAAAAGGCAATGGTGAAAAGGCGCAGCAGGTGATGATGCCACTCAAAATTCCAGTCTGGTGCACTGCTCTGTGGCAGACGCTTCTGCCTGAAGCCTTCAAGCCTGGTTGCTACATTTACAACCTTTGCAGACAAGGTAGTTGTGCCAAATACAGGATAAGGAAGAGAGTATTTAGTCCTGGGAGAAGCACTCCAACTGGGCCGTGGCACAAGAGTAAAACCTGGAGGCAAACAAACAAACAAACTACAGATGTGTCTAGAAAATTGGTAAAATAGTCACACAATTGGATCTGGGTTTGGTAAAAAATGTTAAGAAAAAAGGGGTGTAGAACATGTCAATATCTATGGGTAGGAGGAGGGAGATCTCAGTTACATGGCTTTCCTTTGCATTTCTGTCTCTTTCCTCAAAGAATACAGAATAATACACTGCAGATTAGGAACCAGATAAGTAGATGTATGAAAAAAATAAACTCAGAGATAAATACATTCCCAGTGGAAATCCACTGTGATTACTGGAATTATTCCAATGTATGAGCTAGGGTCATAATTTCATATTTATATTAAAACCCTGGAGATTAGTATAAACTGTTAGACTTGAGTCTTGGAAAATCTGCCAAAATCCTTTCTACAACCCCTTCAAATCTCACACTTGGCATATTGTTTGTGTTTTGGATACTAAAACATGAGTTTAAGCACAAAGCATAGGTGTTTGATGTTAGTTTTGTCACTGTACTTATTACTGGAATGTTCTAAAATATTATTATAGTAAAGGTGATATGTGAGTAAAACAGAATAGAATAGACACTRCATTATAGAAAAAAAACCCCCTTGGTTTTATTTCTCTATGACCACAGCATTTGTATAGTTTTAAGAATGGTAAGCCTCTTTTCCTGACCATTTTATTCTTTGTGCAATCTTTTCCTTTGTTTTGTTTTTCCTAAAAACTGTCCAATGATTTGCAGATCCAGAACCAGCATATACCATTCCAAGTAATTTCACATTTGTAATTTTGTAATCGCTGTAACACTGCATTGAAGACAAGCAGGAATAATGTGTTTTCCTACCTCTAGCTGGTATCACTCTCGAATGAATACAGAAATGTCAGGGCCTGCTCATATTTTACTCTTGAAATGTGAACAACGGAGTTATGTCAAAAGTGAAAGATGAGTATTTAATAGCTGTCCAGGGGTGTGCAAATTAAAGCTGCAGACTAAATAGCAATTTATGGGGCATAAAACCCAGGAGACAATGAGTAGACAATAGGCCCAGGGAGTTGCTCTACAACACTGAACTATCAAACATGAGTTCAGCTCCCTGCACCATAGCTGCAGCTGCATCAAGGAGTGAGCAGACCAGGGTGCCACACAGAGTCTGCAGACAGGTTTGATGGCTTCAAGGAAAGGACTGAGCTTAGTTAAAGACACTCAAGTCAGGATCAGAGTTATGATGTTGAGTACTAGAAACATTAAGTTGCTTGCAGCTCTGCTGGAGACAACTCCAGATTGACTGCAGATGTGAGGAGCCCAACAGCCCTTTAGTAAGCCCATTGCCTCAGATTGACCTCCCCGAGGAGCTGCAGCACCCCTTCACCTTGTCCTTCACAATACAGGGAGGGTTTTATAGCTGAGGCAAATGATCTGTCTTAATCATAACAGATTTGCCCTTGAATTGAATTTTAATTWAAAAAAAAAAAAGTGACTAAAAGGAAAGAAAAACCTATGAGTGAGGCCGCAAATGAGTATTTTGCTTAGGAACCTACTGAGCTTGAAAGCCTGAAAACACCTACCAACTACTTTTTACAGATTGGAAATAGAATCATTCCAGTTTCATTTAGGTTAGTGGAGCACCAGTGATTCATGGCATTAGTCAGCCATGTACATTCCAGTAGAAATCAAATCTAGTATCCAGAAATAATACCAAAGTTGAGTGACTTCATAAGTTTTGAAGGATTCAATGCATTTTTKTCTCAGCTGAGAACATGATACTCTGGCTTCTCAATTCAGAGGAGCTTTTTCATGAGCTTCAAAACCCTGGAAAAAATAGCTAAGTGGCAAAACAATCTGGGCTAACATTTTAACTAAATTAATTGTGCATGTACTAATAARTTTCCTCAAAACTGGATAATAGGCTTAAACTAGAATAACTTACAAACTGGGAATGGGTATGTTCATGATAGCCACAACTAAAGTGTTTCCAGACCCTTGAGTCCTATTATGAGCACTTCAGAGAGGCTTTAAAAAGAAARGAAAGGCTTTAAACTWGATCTTGTTGGCCCATTGAGGCACAGATTCAGRGTTAATGATGGTGGTTCTTTGGTGGTACAGCACAGACGTACCTGTTCTCCCTTCCTAATACAGTACCCAGCAACAGTAGCCTTTTGTGGATGGACTCCTCGCCCTTGAGATGAGCCCAGTGCTCTGATTTGTAATTGCTGGRGTTGTAGCAGTGCTGGTGAACTTTTGCATGCCTTAGGATGACAAGCAGCACCCTCTGCACCAAGGATGCTGCAGTAGGAACAACTGCAGAGGGATGCATCTGTCACCCCATCTGCTTTATTGACCCATACAGGAGCAGCACAGCTGGAGAGACTTTCAACAAAACTCACCGCCTGGGATTGCTAATTAGGTCCCTAATTTGAGTGGAAGTAACTCCGCAATGATGAAAGACACCAAGCAGCACAGGTAGCATCCCAGCCATCAGTTCCCTTCTGAAAKAACAAATCTCTACCAGTCCAATGTTTTGGCAGAACTTACAAAACTGGATCTCARGCTGAGTCTTTTTGCTGCCACTTTCATAACAAACACTAAACCATTGAAGGACAATTGTCCCCATAATTTTGTTCTCCCACTCATGCAATGTCTTTGCAGCACATCATTTCTCTCAGGACTGAGATGTATATCATGTTGAATATTTACCCACACCCATAACTAATATGTATGAAAGATATTTGTGTTAGCCTTTTTRTTTGTTTGTTTGTGGGTTTTTTTGGGGTTTTTTTTTTGGTTTTGTGCTTTGAGTTGAGGGATTCAGCAGGAGAATGTCTGCCTGCTTGGCTTGGGAGCTACACAGCCAAAAAACTCTTCAAAGAAGGGAAGAGATTGCAAACATCCGAGAAAGCAAGTGTTTCTGAGTGAATTACAAATTTTTACATCTGAAAGTTACATCAAGGTCAATGGGAAAAAGATGGCCAAACCAACCAAAAGAAAGAAAAGAGACCAAAAAAAAGAAGAAAAATAATCATAGAATGTCCTGGGTTGGCCTTCAGGGTGAGAGATGGCAAGTCAAACTCTTTAGAAGTGGAAGTCACAGAATATGCTGAGTTGGAAGGGACTCATCAGGATGATYGAGTCCAACTCCTGGCCCTGCACAAGACACTGCAAGAGTCACACCATGTGCCTGAGAGTGTTGTCCAAACACTTCTTGGACTCTGTCAGGCTTGGGCCATGCTGTTTCCTCCATGAGAGTACAGATGTTTTCCCAGACTAAGACTGTTGTTTGGCATCCTTGGCATTTGACATATTTGCCATTCAAACTGGCAAGCTTGAAGTGAAATCATTGTTTTATAGTCCAGGACACTGCTCAGACTCTCCCCTTTTGTGACGTGAGTGTTTTGGTCCAGACCTTTCGAGTTCAGGAGTTCACAAACTTTATTCCAAGGTCTTTTTTTCCGGGGGTAAACCAGTGATTTTGGAACTGCTGCCAATTACCTCCTTAATCTCCTTTTTAAATCCCCTGGGTTCCAGTCTGAGTCTTGGACCKTAGTATCTGATCTAGTCTTTGTTATCCCAGGAATTTCTAAAAATATTGAAAGATAAAGCAATGCTGTAATGAACCATGTGTCCTGGCGTTTGTTGAGTACTGGGGTATCATCAGAGTCTTGTGTGTGGTTGCCTTTTGCACAATCTCTGAACCAAAGGTGTGTCAACACAACAAAAACCAAACCAGATGAAGTACAAGGAGCATCACAATAAACAAGAAATTTTGTTGCTGAATGCCTTCTTTCTACTTAAATACTGAAAAGAAATTACACTAAATTTTATAAGCTGAAAACCTTAAAATTCTTCTTGCTTGTAATCAAAACTTGTAATCAAATATATAAGCAAAATGACAGRAAATTTTTAGAACAATCTGTGTTTATTTACTTATTCAGACTGATAACTCTGGTATAAGCCTGATTTTTAAAAAGATAAACTTCTTGAGCAAATATGAAAAATGTTTTCAATTATAGAATCATAGAATGGTTTGGATTGGAAAGGATGAAAGATCCTCTAGTTTCAATCCCTTACCATGGGCAGGGACACCTCGTCCTAGATCAGGTTGCTCAAAGCCCCATCCAATCTGTCCTTGAACACTTCCAGGGGTGGGACAGCCACAACACTGTGCAGCATTTTTCAGTGCCTCACCACTCYCACAGTAAAGAATTTCTTTCTAATATGTATTCTCACCCTACACTCTTCCAGTTTAAAGCTATGTCCCCTTGTCTTATTACTACCTGCCCTTGCAAAAAGTCCCTCTCCAGCTCTCTTGTAGGCCCCCTTTAGGTATTGGAAGGTGCTACAATATCTCCATGGAGCCTTCTCTTCTGCAGCCTTAAAAACTCCAATTCTCTCAGACTGTCTTCATAGGAGAGGTGGTCCGGGCTGCTGGTCATCTTTGAGGCCCTCCTCCRGACTCACTCCAACAGGTTCATGTCCTCTTTGAGAGCTCCAGAGCTGGTCACAGTACTCCAGGTGTTTGGAAGAAGTGTGTTTAGGAAGGAAACATTTCATTTATGTTCTCTATTTCTATCACTCAATAAAGGACTGAAAATGTGAACACAATGGAGGCAAAATACATCCGAGAGATCAAAGTTGACAGAAATTGTGGGTGGAACATCAAAGATTTTTCAGGGCTTGTCCTKGTGGTAGGCATAGAGATTCATAGAATACAAGTCTTAACACTTAGCAAAGCTTTGTGCAATGTATTTAATCTGTGAGGTGGTAGTGGATGACAGGGAAAAGAAACCAGCCCCAGGAGGCTATGACATAATTGATGCCATAGAAAATCATTCRTGAAATAATTCCATTGAAACATACATGGCCAAATCACTGCAAAACTTTTTGAAAGAATAAGTTCCTTATCTGTGTAACCATCTTGGGTGATTTTCCCCAAGGGAGCTTGATCTACAAACTTCTCCCTTGTTCTTTCAGGGTGTGAGTTTGGTTTTTTCACCTTTAGAATTTAATTAACAGCAAATAAATATTTCTTATCTTAGTCTGTTCCATAAGCAGTTATACACGTGAGGCTTCCTAAAAAGTAAGAGGAGATTTATGAAATGACATTCTGTCTTTCCCTACTTCAGTATTCAGAAAAACTGAACTTTACTGCACCTATGACTTCTTGTCAGGGTAGTACTTTTTTTGTATTGGATACTTTTGATTTGTGAACTCTGGGAGGACAAAATAAATAAAGGAAACCAGCTATTTTTGCCTGGACTGGCAGTAGTTTTGTAGAGGAAAACTTCTGTCTCCTCTTCTTTAAAAGTTTCAATTCTGCAAAGATGAGTTAGCTAATGATTAAGAGAATTCCTCCACCCTGTTTCTCCTGGCTTTTTTTAAGGCTTAATAAAAACCTTTTTTTATTCTTTTTTTTTTCCCCTTCTGTGACTTCATTTGTATTAACACATGAGTCTTCGGACTTTTCAAAGTTTACATTCTATTATATGACACTTGGTAATAAATTTTGTTCACACAAAAATAGCACTTCAGCTGTAATCAGTGCTTAAAAAATTATGAGCAGTTTGTGTAAACCTCTCTTTTTTGGCACTGCTAGAAGTCAGCTGTGATTTCAGAGTATAATAAATGCATTTGGTTGAATTCCCCTGTTGTGCTGTGAGGAGAGCTTGTCTTTGGCTCATTTAGATTCTGAAGACTTTGTCCAGTGTCCAGATGCACTTTTAAAATGTAGTTAGGAGAATAATTACTGAATATATTGAAGAACTATTTTTTCCAGTTTATGCTCAGTAGATTTCACAATTGGCATAATTACTGAAAACTCAATTGGCAAAGAGCTGTTATCTTCAATGGGAATAATGCCTACTMTACTGCTTCTTGGTCCTACCCATTACTAATAACGTGCATTTAATAACTTGCAACTACTGGTCTTCAAAGCAGTCCCAAAATTGCTTAAGCTGCTTCTCACAGCAAGTTAACAGATTCTGTAGCATGCAAAGGCAGAAATAAAACAATCAGTGCTATAGCATTCGTGGCTTTTGCTGTAGCTGTTCAAGAAAAAATTATGGTTGAATTAGGTTGTAGCAAGAAGAAATAAGTTGATCAAACTAGTCCTTCAAGTTGCTGACTACCTGAGACAAAATTCTGCAGCGACACTGAATTGAATATGTGATGGGTAGCAGAGAAAATCCTTCTCACCAATAAATTACTTTGCAATAGTATTGCTAGGGAGCTCTAAGATGACGGAGATTGGCAAGTAAGATGTGAAAGCTTGCTTTAAAGACCATTTTGAATATTTTTCTCAATGCAAAAGTCATTCAAATTGCTTCAGAACAGATACATTTGCATGGAAAGTGTCAAAAATTATTTGAAATTTAACTGCAGATTGTTGAACTATTTCCAAATTTGGGTAAAGCTAAGGTGAATTCCAGTTTCACAACCTATCAAAAACTTAATAAAATGTTCTTTTCCACATTTTTTTGCTAAAAACATATTGTAACACTGCCCCCCCATGCTATTCATTAGTCTGTTTGCTAAATTAAAGCCATTTGATCTCTCTGACCTTTGACCAATGTAACTTCTTGACTAATTCCTAGGTTGTTTTTTTTTTTGTGAAAGCAATATGACCAAAACATTTCTATGGAAATACCTTTGCCAGAAAACAAAATGGCTTATTGCATTATTGAAAATAGAAGGAAGTCATTCACTAAGATCAAAGATCTTTTATCCCTGTGAAAATTGCCTGCCAGCATATGAGAATCCATGAAAGTTGAAAGCAACAMGCCAACTTCTTGTTTGCGCAGCAAGTCTGTCTCAAATATATTTCCTTGGGTTTTAACAAAGAGCAAGAATTTTCTTCACAATTATATATTAGCAAGTGAGGGAGTGGAAGACTGGCTGAGCATTCTGTATAGGGTGTGCAAATTATGACACAGCCTATTTTCTACCTCCAAAGCAATGCAGGAGAGTTCATGCAGATCCCCAAAATGTCTGTGCAAAACTGTGGACTAAAGCAAAGCTACTCCTAGTCCATTGCTGCTCATAAAACAGACAGTATGTTGGTAAATTGTGATAGATATAATGGGTGCAGCAAACCCAAGTTTGTAAATAGTCACCTTTTTCTTCTTGGATTCTTCCATTTGGGTATGGGGTTTGCCTTTTATTCTCTCCTAGAGCAAGTGCTGCACCCTCTATCAATGTAGGATAAGAATATGGAAGTCCTGACATCAAGGTTTCCCTGAAAATCAGTAAATTCTTGTGTACTCAAGAATCTTCACAAAAGATACAAAACTGAACACAGACAAGTTGCCACCCTCAACAATTTGTATAGTTTCTTATATTAAATGGAGTCCTGAAGGAATGTCTGACAAATAACATCCCAATTGCTGCCATTCTCATCAGAAAATTGGTCTTCAGTACTTAGAATGAATACAAATATTAGCTCTTTGCAAAGCATTATAATTTTCAGGCAATCATACTAGTGCACTGCACTTTAATGCTGCCACTATTCTAATTTTCTTGGCTGGTGACTACACTGTTACTTCTATTATGTCCTGCCTGAATATGTAGTGAAGGGCAGCAAACAAGGCCACTAAATGATAAGTTTTGCAACTCCTATTCCACTGCTAAGGGAGGAACAGTGTGTTCTAGATAATTGTTTCTCAGGGATGCTTTTAAGGAGAGGAGTATATTATCTCCTTACTCTCTAGTTGACCCTTCTACCTCCATTACCATTGCAAGCATAACTCAACTCTGCTTTTGCTCAAAGGCATCATCCTGGACATCCAAAGTACAATTTTGCCCTCCAGAGTGTCTAATGCAATTTTCCCAGCTCTGGGTGGTGGGGAATGAGCTACAGATCTGTGCTTCATAGGCTAAACATGATCATGCAGCTGGTCCCTAGGTACGGAGACACGTACAGACCTGTTAAAGCTTTATTTCTGAGTTTCGAGAACATTCAGCTGGGTTTTTTCACACTTATTCTTCCAGCTTGGCCCATAGCTCCCTTTCTCTGTCACCCACAAGCCAGCTCCAGGCTGCCAGCCTTGCASGGTGTCCACCAAGCCAGTCTTCCTAGAATTTGAGGCACAAAGGGGGGAAATTCTGCAGCATCAAGCTGCAGCTGACATCTCTGCAGGGAGCTTCTCTGCTTCCTGTCATCTGCAGCTGCTTGCATACCTACAGCAGGGCAACAGTCTATACAATCTTTTCACCTGTGGACAGCTTGCAGAGATTCTTAGGAAGCCATCTTTTCTACCTAAGAACATGCCTTAAAATTCACCACTCCATTCCCAAAGACTTAGGGACTTAAAACATGTTGGGGGAAAAAAAAAAAAAAAAAAAAAAAAAGTGGTCTGCTATGTTTGGTTGGCCAGACCAGACCACCCAACATCACTTCATTGCTTCCTAGCTGACAAGATGCAAAAACCAGGAACCATATACTTTCTGTATATTCGTTTCCCAGAAAACTTGATAAATAATAAGTGTGATGCAGCACAGAGATGCCAACATAATRATTCAGGCAGAATACTAGTTATTACAGTTGATTTTTTTTTTTCCCCTTCCAATGTCTTAGTGATTTAAATCTTGGTTCTGAATTTTCCAGGTGTGCTTGGCTCCAGTTTATGCTGAAGCCAATTCTGCTGTATTTCAAAAACACTATGGGACCTCAGATTTTCCACTTCTTGGAACTCTGTGATCCTTCAAAAAAATTTTAAAAGCATTTTTTTCAATAAAAAAACCAGATTGCTAATACTTGGGGCTACTGGGAAAACCAAGCCTCTATGGTTCAAGAATTGAAGAGAGCAATAAAAGGAACTCCAGCTAGCAGTTTTGGGCTCGTTGTTTGCTTGTATTTAATTGCCATGATTCTTAATGCAAATTCATTACTTCTGAAGACCAAATTCAAGGGCTTGGGTTCTGTTTCTGGAATTCCAAAGGTTACTCGCACATCCAAGACTGTTAGAACAGATTTGGAGGAGCAGGTAACTGTTGACTCATGCGTAACCTGACATCTGCATCTGAAAATGTCTCCATGTGGTCATGTGGTGTCTGAATGGATTTATGTTTTTTCATAAATTATTTCTCCTGTTTCTGTTTCTATTTTATTTCCTGCAAGAATATTTATTTTCTATTTGTTCTTTTTTTTTTGTTTTCTTTTTCTTTTTTTTTTTTTTTTTAGTTTTTAGAGAGGTAACAGACTATTTAGTGGATCATCACGTCAGTTCCCCTAGGCACAGTGATCCCATAAAGCTAAGAGGCACAGGATTAAATTAGGAGCTTAACTACACCTCAGTGTCAGGCTCTGAAAAAAGGAACAGTAAATTACATAAAATGGTCAATATAATCTATACCACTCAATGCAGGATGTGACATCCTCAAGCAGCATGCATTAACTTTTTAATGCAATCCACTGATTGCATTATAAATCACAGATTTGTGTATCAGGGATGAGAAAAGCCTATCCAAAAGGTCATCTACRCCAGAATTTTTAAAAGGACTCCTTAATTGGTTTCTAAGAAATTCACAGGCCATTTTGCTTGGTGTTTCCAGACTTATTTACAAGCTTGCTAAAATTAGCCTACACTTTGTTTATTTTCTTCCTTTATTTTCCCTCATTTTGTCTGTTTGCTTGAATAAAAGAATGCTTTAGTGGGCTTTTGAGAAGAATTTTATTATTTCTGCAGTCTTTTTGCACATCACACAGGCTACACAAACYGTACACAGAAATATATCAATTTAGTGTATTTTTTCCCATTTTAAGGTGTTATTTTCATTTATAGTGCTTTCAGTGTTTAGTTCTTATTTTGTCCATAATGTTGTGATATTTACTAAAGTGCCAGGAACAGGATATCAAAACTCTGGGATGTATCTTTCAGTATGTACTGCTTTCACTCTCTCAAACTGATGGGAGCTACACACCTTTCTTCCTGCTGGTCATCTGCAGGAGGTGGAGGGAAAAAATCCTGAAAATAGATGAAGGGAAAAAGAAATAACCCATACCATTTCCGTATAAGCAGTCACTAGCTTTTTGTCTGATCATAATCCAATATCATATTAGCAGCTGGACTCCTTTCCTTTCTTTTTCCTGTCATTTTTCTGTCCCCTTGCTGAGCCTATCCTTTCACATCAAAACTTACAAACAGATGGGCAGCTCCCAAGAAAATTTCCCTGGGACCTCTCTAGGTCTCTGAAGTAGCTGCTTCCACCTGACTCTTCCCACAGACAACAGCGTGCAAAATCTGTCTCCACAGAAACTGTCAGGTGCGGTTTAAACCTCCCAAAGTCACATCTCCCAGGTTTGCTCAGTGCTTCATCAACCAGCAGGTACTGCCCTTTTAATTCTTCAGTTTGTTTTGCCCTTTCACTCTCAGAGACTTTTACTTCATTGTGTCAGGAGATGCTCAGTAAACCTTTTAAGGGGCTCTCCAAAGTATTGCCTGTGCCTTTGTACTCCTAAGCCTGTGCAGAGATTTGCAAGCTTGTTATTAGTATAATGGTCCCAAGCACAACAAAGGCTCCCACCTGCTCCTCCGTGGAAGGGCGCCTTGGCTCCATAACAATCAGCATCAATTACGGCAGGACTGGTCGGGAACTGTGCGCCCGGCCCTCCTCAGGCTGCAGGTGCAGGATTATCCCCCTGACCTTTCACTCCCAGAGCCCCCTCTGATGATGGGAGCAGGAGGCAGTCAGAGGAGAGCCACATGCTTTTCAGTGTTTGTGGCGGGCATTAGCTATTCATGTCATTTCCAGAGCTACAAGCTTAGTTAATTTCAGGAAACTAAACAGAAAGCAGTCTCCCTCTCTTTGGCTCCAGTTTGCCCTGCTAAGTGCTCCCATGCTTGTACATCCACTCATGCCTTGGTGTCCATGCACTAGCCACAGGAAAAATACATTCATGGTAGAATATGTGAACCAAAAYAGGATGTAATAATAGTAATAACGATAATAATAGTAGTAGTGGTAGTAGTAATAAAAACTAGAGCCCACAGCTGTCTGGCTGAGTGGCAGACAATGGCATGGATGTAATAAGCTTGGATAGACTTCATTTCATTGTCTCGGCTTTTAGGAGCAAATGTGATGCCAGACCCCTCTTTAGTTTCAGGGTACACTCCTACAGCCACTTGCAAACGTAAGCAGTGCAAAGTCAGACATACTTCAGGTAGTTTAGGTAGCACCCTGTCATGGCAGCTCATTTTAAAGAAATGCCAACCAACTTTTTCTCAAAAAACCCGGCAAATTTACAAGTTAAATTATACCCAAACACAGAGGCCACAGTATCTTCTAAGTTGCAAAGATGACCTTTTTTTTATGTTTAAACATTGTTCACTTTTGATATCCCCTGAAAAGTGTAAGGGTAGGTTTCTTTTCAGGGACAAGTAACGTTCTTTATGCATTGCAATTTCTGTATATAATGAATATTTTATGAATTCAGTAGTTTTTTTTCCACGTAAAAAACTACATATATCACTTGTTGTCTGCTCAAAAATATTCACCAAATAGGGGAAAATGAGGGAGAAATCAAACAAATCAGTTACAGAAAAAAAGAAAAGGAAAAGCAAACAAGCAAAAAAAGAAACATAGAACCACAGGAAGGATATTCTTCTTGGAAGGGACCCRCAAGGATRATTGAAATCCAAGCCCTGGTCCTGCACAGGACCATCCCAAGTACCACACCACGTGCTTGAGAGCATTGTCTGAGCACTTCTTGAACTCTGTCAGGTTGGTGCTGTGACCACTTCCCTGGGGAGCCTGTCCCACTGCCCAACCACCTTCTGCGTGAAGAACCTTTTCCTAATGTCCAACCTAAACCGCCCCTGACACAGCTTCAGGCCGTTCCCTTGGAACCTGTCACTGGTCACAAGAATGAAGAGATCAGTGCCTGCCYCTCCTCCTTCCCTCACAAGGAAGTTTTAGGCTTCAATGAGGTCTCCCCTCAGTCTCCTCCAGGCTGAACAGACCAAGTGACCTCAGCCCCTCCTCACACGGCTTCCCCTCAAGGCCCTTCAYCATCTTCGTTGCCCTCCTTTGGACCCTCTCTAACAGCTCAATGGCTTTCTTATATTGTGGCACCCAAAACTGCCCCCAGCACTCAAGGTGAGGCCGTCTCAGCGCAGAGGAGAGCAGGACAATCCCCTCCCTTGCCCAGCTGCTCATCTGCTCTTGCTAGGTAGCGCTTTAAAAGTGACCAACACTGACGGACCCCATCTCCTTCAAAAGTATTTTCACAGGGGAAAAGAAAAAGAAAAAGAGTTTTTAAGCCATTGCTTTTCTAGAAGATCTGCATGAAGAAGAGATGGGAATGATCCCAGAGCAACACAGGTCAGCTGCACCTGGGATGAAAGCTGCTAAGAGAGAAGAAAACCTTTGAATATCCTAGTAAGTAAGCAAAAATATCCCTCAAACTTGTCTTTTTGATCCAAAAGTAATGAAATATTAGGGGAACAGTGTGTGGTGTCTGTCTGTTTCTGTCTTTTTTTTTCCCCAAAAAGTCTCTGACATGCTACCTTGGGAAAATAGGTTATGAATACTCTGAACTGGGTCTTAAATAGCATTGGATATCCCATTGTACAAGGTTTCTTTCTTTTTTTGTGTAGACATTCGTCAGCAAAAATAGAAAGGCTTAAAACTCTAAATGGTGAATTTAATCCATATCTGAAATTTTCCATAAATAATAATAATATCCATTAAATAATCCATACCTGACATCCATGATCTGAAATTTTTACATGGTTTACTCCCATGACATTACTTCTTTAGGTTGTATGGAGGATGATAGCAGCAAGGGATCAGGACACATTCTCAAAGAAACATTGTTTGGTTTTGCTTTCGGCAAAAGACCATAACCCTGACCCTCTCACATATTTCTGAATTAGATATAAGCCTGACAGTATAACAGTGTAAAAATAGTGTAAGAGGAGAACTAATTGTATGGTAGTCAAGTCGGATACATTTAAGTATGCATCACTCTAATGACATGCCATTCTTAAAAAAACAGTAACTTAAGGGCTGGGAATAGTGTCTACTCTTAATTCTGTTCTTTATTGTGGGGATTTTTCTTTTGTATTAGGTTAGAACTCACCACCATCGCTCACAGAAGGTGTAAATTCTTCAGCAGAGAGAAGAAGAYTTGGTAGATCTCACTAAAGAATATCAATTCAGTCCACCATGTCAGTAGCCATAGCATTTTTATGGAGTAGGAGGTGATGAGGGATCGCAATCACTTCAGATTTGCAAATGTTTTTAATGGCAGACACCGTAAGTGCTTTAGATTAAAAAAACACCATAAATTTTGTGACAGCTGGAGTATTGCATGCTGAAGGAGTGAAACCACATAAGGAAGTTTGCAGTTCAAACTTTCATTGTTAAAAATACAGTAAAAAATGACACTATGCTTCTCTCAAGAGAAAGTACATACAAAGTGTCACAAATCCTCATTTTATCTAATACACTGGGAGAGAAAGAAGGTGGAATGGGAGATCTGTGAAGGTCTTCTACTAAAATTTTGGTGGGGGAGAAGAGCAGACTCTGTATTTTTAGGAGGAAAGAGGTGTTTTTGTTTTATCCTTTATAAGAGCTTTCAGCACAAGAAGAGAGAGGTTTTCCACTGCTAGAGAACACTTTACACATATGCAGGAGTGTGGAAGTAATTTTTAACTGACTGGGAACAACTACTATCAAAATAAAAGGGAGGGCTCTTTTTTACAATAAATGCTATGGACTCACTTGTGAAGGCACACTGGCAAATTGAAAATAGCTGTACCCAGATGCCTCAGCTGCTGGAAAGCAGTAAAAGTGACTGAAAAATATCCTCCTTTGGAGGGGCTGCTCTCCTCTACTGCAAGGATGGCAAAAACACTCCTTCTGCATGGATCTCATCCCCCCAAGCCAAAACAAACAAACAAATAAATAAATAAATTAGTCACAGACAAAGGATAGTTGTTGAATTGCCATTCTAAGCACAAAGAGGGAATTGAAGGGAAGGAGAAGGGAGGGGAAATCCCTCCGTGTTTATGAGCACACATCAAAGAAACTCTTCAAGAAATCTGAACACTTGGATAGGAGGGAAGGAAACAAAGCCCTGATAGGAAACTTGAAACAATTCCATAAACGCCATTGTGTGCACCCATTCAGCGGGTTCGAGTTACACATTTACACAAGCRTGGGGTGGTCATGTGCCAATGCCTTGTACGTGTGAATACGTGTCTTGGGGACTCAGCAAGCCTGCTAAAACTGCACAGGTGTGACATTGACCTGTACACGAAAATTTGTTTCAGTGTTTCCAGTTATGCAAAAGATAAGTCATGGACCCGTCTTTTCATTCATTAGCCCTTTGCATAATTAATTTCAGATAGAACATAATTTATATTGATATTAGGCATTGTGCAAATTGTTTTCTATAGGACATTAGCTAATTAAAGCTACAGCATGTAGTGTGGTATAAACAATGTGTGTCATATCACACGAACTCATGAATAATCATACTAATGGCAAAACTAAATAATTGACTTAGCATGTCAGTCTTGCCTCATGAATATGTATTTATTTATCTTCACGTATCCATATATAATATGTGTGATATTACTCCAGCATATTTGTAAGCATATTTTCAATGCAGCCATTTCTTCCACTGACCTTAATGAATTCAAAATGTCTTCTACATCACATCTCTCCACTTAGATTGGAAAGGTAGCAGTGACATTTTTCATTTTTATATGTAATATACCATATAAATATCAASGTAAACAGTAAAATACAGAAGTTCATGGGACTGTTAGCAAAGATTGCAAATTTATGCTCTCTCATTTTTTGGCTCTAATTAGTAAAACCTATGAATACAGGAGCACCTGGATCACGTTGTCATCTGCAAATATGACACTGGAGGCTGTGAGTTTTATTCCTGCTCATTAGAGCATTAGTTTTACTCCCACTTATATTCAGCTTTATGCTATACAGAATAATAGAAAAATTACACCTAAAATGTTGTTTGCTTCTTTTGCTTACAGATCATGATAGCTTAGGATTGAAATAAGACACTCTGGTTCTAGTTACTGAAATCCACTCTTTAGCTGAGAGGAAGGAAGGAACAAGCTATTCATTAGCAATGAAAGAGCTAGATTTCATTGTTTTTCTTTGGTCTGGTGTTATTAAACTCTTTCAAGGTTTTATTGGTTTTTTTCATCAAATACATCAGCTCCAGAAATAAGTTTTATAACTTATATAATTCAAGAGCTTAACAAATACTACTCTTCAATAAAATTAGCGGTTTGTAAATATTTCCAAGATATATTTATTGCACA
The DNA here is from genome assembly GCA_003713295.1 of Parotia lawesii. Lineage (NCBI taxonomy): Eukaryota > Metazoa > Chordata > Aves > Passeriformes > Paradisaeidae > Parotia > Parotia lawesii. The sequence goes on from RAHM01000010.1 coordinate 7,552,627, forward strand.
TCATAAAATTTATTTATTTGTTAATACATTTATTGCCCTTATTCAATACAACTTAAATGAGTAGAGATTCACAGTCATAGTTTATGAAAGTATTAATGATACTGTTGCTATTCCTTCTAGGTTCCATGATCATTTCTGAAATTTTGTTACTCCAGGTAGTAAATCCAGCCATTGTGAGATTGTAATTGTTGTCAACAGTTCACAAGTGAAAAATACTGTCCTCTACAAGGTGGAATTCCTTTCATCACCAGTGCCAGAGGTCCTTAGAACCTTGATTCTTGGTTGAAGGAAGCTATAGTGACACTTTGCTTACAGCTAATCCTCAAGTTTCGCTTCAAATTCTCAGAGTATGACTCCATCTGAAACGTCTACATTTGCCTCATTTTTTTAGAAATGCATGAATCGTCATTCCGTGTTGACAAAATGGGCTTGAGTTCTTTTGAGACCTTGTGACCATTTCAGTCCTTTCCTACAGATGTGGTCTGAGGCACGGGCTTGAAATCTGAATGGAGATGAGTTTTCCCTGAAATGAGATCTCAAGGGATATATTTCAATTTGATTCACTGTGGCTTTTAGTTCACATGTATCACCTAATACCTATGCATTATCCAGTGATACAAAGTGTCATCACTGGAGTCGAATGCTTTATTGTAAAACACACACACACACAGACACACACAAATATATATGGGTACACATGTGCATACAYGTACACACGGTTTTGTGGGGTTTTTTTTCACTTGCACATGTCTGGCTGTTTCCTGTGTTACAAGAAGTGGAGAAATATTCCTTGCCCCTAGAGCAAAAGATGAAGGTAAGGTAGTTGTGTTTGCTTACCTCCTGCCAAAAGCCCTTACAAATTTTGTGACCACTTTTGTGGATGTGTTATACTCTGTAAGGTTAAACCTGTTATTAATTAAAATTAAATAATTTAATTATTATTTAATTAAAGAGATTTTCTCTGTGAGAATAAATCATTGCTTGATCTTGGTCTTAYAACACTTTTTCGCTTGCTCTTTCACAGTGGTTTACAGTTTGATCCAAATTGTTTGTCCAAGCTTCTTCTACAGAGAATTAAGGCCTTGCAGAGGGCAAATTCTTCACCCTATTTGAGACAGTAATCATGGAGCTGGGATGAAACAGCTTACAGTAGTGTTGATCTGTCCCCCTTAGCTCTACAGGAAGTTTGCAGAATTGCTAAACATCTAAACTTTATACAATACCCTCAGAAATACTGAACATCAGCCATTCATTATCTGTACAAGGGCTGGGATCAGACCTCCTGTAATATTTTGTTGCTTTTGCCTTACTGAAATCAAAGACCAATAAGAATCTATACACCCCTGTGGAACAGTACCTGGGACTTTGGACTGTACTTGACACTCTTGAGAAATCAAAGGAAGACAGATCTTTTATGTCGATTGTAGCCTTTGCTGCTCAGGAGACACATTAGAGACTTATACCACTTAAATTTCCTGTATGGATAGGACCCATCACCTGTGAAACCATGCTTCCAAGCAGAGGAATTTCCTTGTTCGTGGATGTCATCTCCAAACTGATGATGGCTTTGAGTCTGTCCAATTGCAGCTCCTTTGCTGGGGTCATTACAAGTCGGAATAAGCTGCGGTCTGACCTTGCAGTGTACTTACTTCCTCTGACAGAAAGAAAGAAAGAAAAAGAAGGAACAAGACCTCCCAAGTTAAGAAATGAAAATTGAGACAATGAGTAGTCACCTTTGAACAAGGCATATTCCTGATAGTGGGAACAAAATATTGCATCAATAATTGTATCTAAATTGGATGTGTATAATAATGTGTTGATTTATTTTTCAACATTCTCAAAATTTTTTAGAACAGACTTCAGATCTTTACACTTAATATCAAAATATCAACCCAGTATTTAGGAAAAGAACTCTGAAACTGTGGCAATATCCAATTTCCAGGTAATATAGTAATTTCTGCTCCTTTAATGATTGTATGTGTTGAGATATTTCCTTTATGAACATGCTTGAAATCATATTCAGACCAYAGATTTTCTGCCTATTCTGATACATAGATTTGGTCTGTTCATCCATTTTGAACTAGACTTCTAATACTTGAATTATTACATTTTCATTTCCAGACCCTCTCCAGCTTATCAAATCTCTTTTAAAATTATGTAGTGCACATCAGAAGTGGAGATAGCAATCTATGGATGGTCTTACTAGTCTGCATGTAGTGTATGGGAAAATGGTTGTAAGAAATTTAACTCTCTGTGTGTTATTCTAGATGGAGAGCTGGCAACTTTTCCATGAATATTCATCCACATTGGATCACAAATTTAATTCTGACCATGCCAATGACCCCATATTTCTAAAATTTGCCTAAAATAAGAGTGTACATTCAGATGGAAACTTCAATTTACAATTGCAGTTTGTAAAAGTTATATGCTTGTAACTATATTCTTAGCTGAATTGAAATGCAAATCAATATACTTTCCATTACATTAAGATGACAAAGGAGTTTTTAATGGTCTGAAGCAGCTTGTGTTGGAGACATCTTGTGTTTAAATGCAGTGTTCAAAAAGAGATGACAGAGAACACTGACTTTTCACATCTTGCAAAATTATTGATGATAAAGGGAAAGAAAAATAACAAGGATTAGGAGGCTTGAGATGATTAGTTAAATATTTGATATATGAAATATGTGGTGCCAGCAAGGCATCCACTGTAATTGTCACTGTAAGAAAGACTTCTTTGATTTGAAGGTGAGAGACTAACAAAGGAAAAGGGAGTTTTGATTTTAACACCTTTAAAAAAATACTTGAAACAACGGCAATAAATGAGACCTGCATAAAATTGTTGACCATTTAAAACACCTTGTYGAATAGGTTGAGCTCAGAGACTATGTCTATTTTGATAGAAGAGATAGAAAGACGAAAAACTCAAATACATCAAAGTAAAAATGCAGTAAGGGGCTTGATTCCACGTTCACATCACTGACCTGGGTAGAGACAGCTTACATAAGTATAAACCAAGTGGAGGGAGAGTGGACTGCCACATTGTCAGTAAAGGGCAATTGTTTCATCTCTTACAGCCCTGTTTGAGAAATTGGTCCTTAAATATTTACAGTATTACAGTGATGATGATCTGACCCTAATCTGTCTGTGCAAATATCTGGTCAGAAAAGCAGGTTCATGTTTATCAGTCAGAGCTGTTGTCTTTCCGTGGCACTACTGCTCACTTTASGCTTAGATTCATCTCACTGTACAAAGCACGCTGCTATACATTTTAAGGCAGCAATGTTTCAAGCCAACTTTCGTGTTTCTGGTTTGGATATCAGATTCTTACTACATGCTGTACGTGCTGTAATAGGAATGAAATGTCTCACAGTGACATATTGCTGCAATTTAGTTCACTAAGTTAAAGGTAATGACAATATGTTTATGAAACTGTATGATTTCATTGTCCTTAATCCCGCTCTTTCCCCTGTACCTTACCGGACAACTTTATTTCAGAGCCAGTTCAAATAGCTGCATGAACACTACCAGTGCCTCTCTGTGAGCTATCACTTGGCCAAGTAATAAATAGTCAAGACAATTGGGAAGCAGAGCTGCCAGGAGAAGGTTGGACTGGTGCCCTCGGCTGATGAGGTTAGGTTGCTGCATATGCACTGCTGGTATGCCCAGGAAAGGGCTGGGATGCCAAAAGGGAACACTTGTCGACATGAACCAGAGCAACCTTCTAAAAAATCTTGGAAGCATTTAAGGCCCAGTAATTGGGTGTATTCTAACTTGGTTTCCTTCCAAGTGGGTTCTTCTCCAAATCCTCCTAGCTTGGAAATATTAATGAATTGTCCTTATTGCTGAGCAACACATTTTCCACAGAGAGCTATTCCAGTTGTTTTAATGCATTTGCTTTACATTCGTCCACATAGGGTTGATTTGGGGGGGGGTTTACCCACTTTTTGTGGCAAGTTTAGCAAACAAGCTTAGTGTCTGCAAAAAAAAGGAATGCTAACCTTTTGCATTTTTTGAAAGCGCTATTTAAATTGCTGACTTAATTAAACTTGGCCAGACAGCTCAATTGATTTTTTTCATCTGTTTGTACAATAAAACTGTATTGTTGTTGTTTGTAGCTCCGTAAACTTTAAAATTAACACTGGGATAAACATATGATAATGCCTCTTCCCTGGTCCTTGACCTTTGAGAATGAAACTTGAGTAAATAAATTCAGTTTTGTTCTCTTTTCAGGATTCTTGTGTCAGATGTTGTGCCCATGAAATATCTGACATAAGACAGAAATATTTCTGTATAGCTAAGGCTAATAAACCATCACAGCTTTTAGATGTTGGGAAGTGAATGATAAGCTTAGCATGAAAGAAATACAGACCAAAGGGGAATCTCTGAGGAAATACCAAGGCACTTCGAACAGATTGATAGAAGAATTTAACTTTTCTGGAAAGTGTATTTTATCAAATTTCTTTTGACAAATTAGTCACTATCTCTATTCAGTATCTATTGAGTGCTACTTTTCTCCTTTGGCCTGCCCCCTTAGTCTCTTCTTCGCCACACCATCCAGACAGATTGTCTGTCAGGGGACACAGAAGTTACTTCACACCATCCCTAACACATTTGTGATTATTATAGCAAGAGTGAATCTAATAGACAACTATTTTATCAAATGCTACCCAATAAATGCCTGAAGTTTGTTGCTCAGGTTTTCAGTAATAACAAATTATTGTCTAATTTTCGGATTTAACTCAGGAACCCCATTTTATGGGAGCCCTAATTACAGAAAATGTGGTCTTGCAAAAGTCTGGTATTTTATAAAGCAGAATGTTTACAGCATCACTAAAATTGAGGTAACATTTAGCTGCCTAAATTACATTCGCTAGTTTTGTTGTGATAGCAACACTTACAAACCCAAACCACTTGAAGAAAAAATATGCAACACTTAGCTAGTTATACTAGCTAAAGTTAGTTATACTAGCTAAAAGTGAAGTATCTGACTCCGTCACTGTGCCTCAAAGCCCGTAGGTTCTCTAGAAAGCTGGAGAAAATTTGTACATATGAAAGCTTATATGCTAAGGGCTCCAACAGGAAACTTTAGGCAGCACTGCATCTGAATGACTTCCTCCTGATAGGTGTTAGGCAGACAAATCATTAGGTGAGTTATTCTGTGAGAAGGCCCATGGCACAGAATATTCTCCTGTGGTGCCAGGCTGAGCAGTGCCAGGCAATAGCCTAGTGATTGGTTCACTTGTAGTGAAAGTGGAGTATCTGTTTCCATTTTCCTCCTCACCCTAAAGCATTTGAAACATAGCTTTTTTTCCACCACATAAGTTGGCATGGAGACTTGGAGTATTTTGGGAGGAATAATCAGCATTGTTACAGATGCAGAGACATTTACTAAGACGGTGCCAGCATTCTTGGACTTGAATTTGTGTAATGGGAAAATAAGAGCAAGCTGTATGTTGTAGAAAGAGCAACAACTGCAGACTGTCATTTGRTTTGTTTGGGTTTTTGTTTTTTTTATTTCAGAATAGGAAAAGGGTTAAAATAACAGATTCATCATGTTCTTAGCAAAAAAAAAAAAAAAAAGTGATGTGTGTCAGCATCATGTGGTAGGAAACTTTTAGGCAAAAAAAGGTGGCAAGTTTTTGCCCATCTGGGAAGGAGAAGGAAAAGAAGTACTGTCATATCAGCAATTGCCAGCGGTATTTTTAAAATGCCATTATGGCAACATTTTTCTTCTGCAAGCTCATCTGTTRAAAGACTGGCTAATTTTTTTTTTTTTAAGAAAAATAAAAAAAAAAGATATTGCCAATGAATCTGAGGGAGGAAGTAGAAGCAGAAAAGCCTGATTGACATGCAGCCACCAAAAGGTCAGAAGTTCAGACCTTGCTCTTGTTTTTTATTATTTCTAATCCATCCTTATACAGAATGAATGGCAGATTTCAAAGGGAAAATGAGTAAACTGAAGATTGATATTTCCCAACACATATTCCAAGTTGGAGAGCAAATAATTTCATCAGATAAATATAATTTCACAATGACAATGTTGTTATTACTTTAAGAGCTCCAGACTCTGTCAACAGCACCTTTTCTCTCCTGTTTCCCTTTCCCTTTGAACTGTTAATTAATCATTTTGAGCTCTCCTGCATTTAATGTCCATCTTTGAAGCATGTGGCCTAGCACAAGTCCCTTTCAATTAGGTGCAAGAGGAAGGCAGGCTTGAAATAAAAACATGAAATCAGCTACAAGCGGCACTGTAATTAGCAGTGGAGCTGGACTGCTCACTGCAGCTCCTTGCCTCTCCACGTTGAAGCTGTGCCTGAGATAAGACATAAAGATTAGAAGTAGGTCATACAAGTAACTCATGAATAGTTAATACCTATTTAGCTACTGCCTTGAGAAGCTGTTGGGAAAAGGGTTGGCAGGGAACAAACACAAACATTAGTCTAAAGCAGCAAATAATCAATTGTCTCAAATGGTTCCAAATGGGCCACTGGACAGGAGTCCACTTAAAAGGGTAATTTTTAAAGGAGTACATTTCTGAAAAATGCAGGATTAAACTCCCTTGGCTAAATAGCAGCTAAGAAAAATAGCTTTTATATGTGCAAAACTCAGGAAAAAAAGAGCAGAAGTACACTTGATTTCTGGAAAAGGTAGTTTACATCGAACCCATTAATGTTCCTGACTTGTTATTTAGTGGTCTGTTCAATTAATGACTAACACAGAGAATGAAATGAGAAATATGACTGCCCTACTGTTTTGCAAGGGAGAAAGTTAAAAGATAATCTGTCATCAGCCATAAACATTCATCATAATTTCCTTCACCTATTGAATTTTAAATTTGTGATTAATAATACTAATACTACTGAACATATGTGCAATACATGTGGTAGGTGACTGCATGAAGGATGGACCAGAAACTGAATACTCCATTCTACTCCTGCCTCTGACACAGATTTCTCAGTCCTCTGACAAGATATACACTGGATGTGAAGGAATTTTACTGCCAAACAGGCAGAAGAGAAACCAGTAATATGTATAACCATGCACAAGCAAGCTGTGTTAAAATTTTTGAAAGAGCTGACTACCTAGCTCTTACTGAAATTACAAATCGGAAAGTGTCTGTGAAAAAGAAACAGACATTTGCTACAGTGAGACTGAAGTAACTAATGAATTGTGCAGCTAAGTACCTTCAAAATTTTTGCCTGGCAAACTACTATCAAGTAGTAGGGCATGGTGTAATTTAAAGCCAAGTTTACTCTGCAGTAATTTMCTTGATTACCTATGTCCTGAGCTTCTCCATCTGTAAAGTGAGTATTGCAAAACTTAACTCCCTCCTTCACAAGTTTTCCTGAGGATTACTTAACTGTGAAGACATTAAATGCTGAATCAGTCCAAGTGGAAACTCACCCCCTAACATTTAAGAGCTGCAAAAGCATTTGTGCTCCCACCCCTCCCATGCATAACTCATACATATCTGTGTTGGAAAGCTTCACTAAGGGGAAAGACTTTTCTTCATGAAACTATAGGGACACAACAGGCTTAATCTATAATCCCCCACTCATCTCCAGAGAACGAAGTAGAAAATCTGTAGCTGATTAAAAGTTTGGGGTTTTTTTTTAAAAACATTTTGGCCAGAGCCAGTATCTTATCCAGCTTTTCCTCTAAGCAGTCTTCCATCTTAAACAAAGGAAAGAAGACTCTGATGAGGATCAGACTCTGTTGCAACAAATTCTTCTGTTTTATTCCAATGAATATCAAATTGATTTTATTGTCTTATGTCTCTGTCTTTAGAGAAACTGAAATTTCCCCCAGGTATTCTTATTAGCATCCTCTCTTATGAAGTCTTTGTCAATAATTGCACCATATTTTTCCTAATGTAACATGACACTATTAACTTTTTAGGATGAAATGAAGAGAATGCCCGGAGAGATACTGTATGTTTCTAAAAGATATTAAAATTGCTGCTGAATTACAGATATAACTAGCTAATTATCTTGGAGAAAAGAATAGCTCTGAAATTCTATCTTTTAGACAAGACAAAACCAGCTGTTGCTATATGAAATCAAGGAAATTGCACATTTCTAAAACCACTGCGAGATAAGTGCCACTTAGAACAAGCTTAAAAGACTATTGTTTCTAGTTTTTGTCAGGGAGCTTGGGTTGGGTTTGGGGTTTGTATTTTTATCTTTGTTTGGGTTTTGTTTTTTTCTGAGAGTAAACAGGGATTTTTCAAGTTTGGAGAAGAGACAGATGAGGGAGGATATGACAAATGCTTTGAAACTGTGAAGGTGGTTGATGAGTCTCACAGTGTAAAACCTCGTAGGTGCTTTCACAGCACAAGGGAGCTGAGAGAAGTAAGAGCAGTTCCTCTTCCTACTGTGGGCAGGCAACCTCTCGGAGTGACATCTGCCACAGGTGGATGAGGGAGACAGGCAGGACTAGCACATTCAAATAGGTGCCTTCAAGCATGGACATTAAAGGAACGAGGCAGGGGAATATGTTCCTTGACACATCAGACACCAATGCTGAGGGAGTGTCAGGCAGCAGATTGCAGGGAGCAACCAGGCTCCTGTGGAACTCTCAACAACACTGCTGGTGACAGTATTGTGCTAGAGATATGCAGATCAGCCCCAGTGGAGATTTCTTAAGTTCTTCTGTTCTTAAGAACATTTCACTTCATCCTTTAATAAACAAGATTCTGTGGAAAAGGTGAAAATACGAAGTTATATTTAGATATGGTGAGATGTGACAAACAAGATCAAGGGAAGCAGAGTATTAGAAAACATCACATGCATTTCTGATTTAGCTTCACTCTGTTATAGATGTCTGGCTTTTGACCACAAAATTACAGCACAATCATCTGATATTGTAAGAATTTGTGTTCCTTGTCAGATATTACCTGTTAATATGCAGAAGGTGTTAGCTACAGCATAGTCTTAATTTTATGTGAGAGGGAGGGACAGATGCCAGACCACAGAAACAGCTGCTGCAGAAGCAGCCAAAACCCAGTGTGCTGGGTGGCATTCGTAACATAGCATCCACCCAGGTCACTTTCCTTCCCATCAGCCTCACACACAGAGCGTCCCTCAATGGTTCTGGAAGCACTCAAACCTCAAGTATGTTTTATTATTCCCAGTAACATTATTTTGATGACCAGCCAGTAGATGCATATTCATCAAGCAAATTTGGCCGGTTCTGGTGTTGTCTTTGCTGGCATTTCATATCAATGTTTTGTTTCAGACACTAGTCCTTTGATGATCTACTGCCAAAACAGCCCTGCATAGGTCCTATGGCAAGTTCTATGCCATATGAACGTGAATGAATCTTCCCTTCCCTTCCCTTCCCTTCCCTTCCCTTC